>CM060863.1:10316848-10581518 GCA_030737845.1 Acorus calamus | reverse complement strand
TACGGCAAAGCTACTTTATACAGCTATTCTATATATACTGTCCCTTCCTCTACATTATTAGCTTTCTGCTTTCGGGTTACATCAACCATCAAATCAGCATACTGTATTTGTTATTTGAATAGAAAAATGAGACTTGTTTTTTTTTTTATTTATAAAATGGTAAGTATTTGTTTAAATTATATTAATTTGACAACAATGTTCAATTCAAAATACAAACATAGGGTGTAGAAGAGAAGTCTACCAACCCCCCCAAAAACGAAGTGAGTCTATTCTTCTAATACAAATCTTCCCCCCACAATAGACACGCTACGAGCCCTGGCACACGCGTGTCCCCAGGCTTTGATAAAATTGACTACAGATTCTCAAATATTTTCAATGTACACATTAGAACATTTAAAAATTGCATGATTACGGGTCAACCAAATAGCCCAAATCACTGCAGGGATGAATGATTGAGTAATCTTGGCCTTCACACTCCGATCACCGCGAAGAGTAAGTCACCTCCCAGCCTCCCATAGATCCGGGAAAGAAGTGAAATTGTCATCCAAATCAGACGCTTCCTTCATCCGACGCCAAATCTGCCTAGTCGGTGGGCAAATGAGACACTCGTTGTAAAACAAAATAAAATTACACATATTACACAAATCTCAAATAATAAATAATAACAGAGCAAAAAAAAGCCAAAGAATATAAAGATTTCTTTTTCTCAACTTTTTTCATTTATCTCCTTTTTGTTTGTACAAGCCGTAGGCCCCACAAATTTTTTTTCTTGCAATTATTTTTTATTTATTTCATTTGATCATCAGGGATAAAATAAAATTCAATTGTGATATTTTAAGTTAAAAAACATATTTAAAATTGTAATATTTTAAGTTAAAAAGATATATTTGAGTATTGTGGAAATGAGAGTGAGTTCTCATTTCCTATAGGTCAAAACACAATACTGTATAGATGGGAGGGGGAGGGAGGGGGATTTCTAGGATAGATTGGTAGTCTAAAGCATATATTTAACAATATTATTTCTTTTTTCTTAGATTTTTTTATGAGGTTGAGTGCATAATATATATTATTAATGGATCATTCTAATTATGTCATCCCATCTTATTCAGAAAATTATTATGAACATATTAGAGAGCTTAATACATGACGTTGTTACACATTCTTTTTTATAGTGTTCAATGCAGTTTGATATACCTCATTAAACATCCAGTGAAGCATATCTCTTTAAATTTTTTCTTACATTGAATAAAAATGATTTTATTCAACTCAGAATGAAGCAATATAAACTTTAAATCAAGACATACACCCCATTAAATAATATTTACTATTTAAAAAAAAGTGTGATCATGCTTTAAACTGAAAAAAAAAAACTGTGTAATATTTTCTTTAATATATAAGTCAAGTCTCCCTGATGGAGTCTAAAATGAAACCCCATGTTTTCCTCCATCTCTAAATCTCCAAATTTTAATTTATGTTACATAAATTTAGTTTTATAAAGTTATGAAATATATCATTGATATGTTTAAAATGAGATCAATATTGTATATAGTTAACTTGTATTTTAAAATAATAATCATAATATTGACTTAAAAAACATTTATACATATTTGGACAATATTGATTTGATTCAATTAATATTTACATTTATTTTGGTAAAAAAACATTCTTCTGATAAAAAGAAAATCAGAAACTAAATTGATAGACAGTTATTATTTAGAAATAAAATAAAAATGGAGATAGAGTGATGGATAGAAGTAATAGTCACGTGGTCCTCCAAAAACAATTCTCATATTTTGTTACATATGGGTATTCCAATATGGAGTATCCATGCTCTTAGATGTAGATACAGCTATCTGGATTTATTCCATAAGAAATAAATAAGTTTGACCAAACCTGATACAATCCAAGCTGCCAAGATGAGAACATGTCACAGCACTTTGGAAGATCACAACCATATCTATTCCAGAAGGCATCACAAATGACACTACATTTCACACACAATCCAAATCTTGGTGGCATGACATAAAGATTGTATACACATCAAGAGTGATAACAAGCAGTCAGATATATGTGCACACACTACAGTGGGTCAAAGATCTTCACAGCTGAAAACACAAAAAACAAACTTTAAATTTAATGAACAAGCTATATGTTCTGATAGTCAGCTTGTTCGATCTGCTATTTAGTCAAGTAGTATATGAGGAGGAAGAGAACCACAAACGATGTCACGAGGGTGGCCATTCTCCGACTCGATTTTGTCTCAAACACCTGATCAGCCGGTCACCAAACAGTCAGCATCTGTGGATTGATTACCAACAATAACATTTTGAGGAAGTATCATGTAGACTGCACACAGTTTGTAATTATTTATTGTTTTCAAGCATATTCTTGTCGAATGAAGTACATACTTGAATGAATTCACATACATATTTATATTTTTCATGACGCGGTATATACTGACAGAGAATATATACTGCGTCGGGTGATTTCATAAAATGTGTTGGTGGCATAGTATCCATAGGGATGACCACAAAAGTGTCTGAATGTAATAGCACTCAGGTTTGTCCCGAACTCCATCAGACCAGCAGAAGAAAAGAGAGACAAAGAAACAATTGTTTCAAATCATTTACCATCTTGAATCTGTCCATGGTACCGGATAAAATGCCCCTTGATGCATCCATGTCATTGCCCTGTATTTGATACACAATCAGGAAAAAACTCAGATGTTCATGCACAATAAAATTTTGAAATAGAAAGGGAAGACAGAATAGAAGGTAATTGACGAATAATCGTACTCACCATATGGTCCAGCATGCGATTATGAGAGTCCACCTCTTCATGAATGTCACCGGTCAACTGTATAAAAGGTAGAAGTGGCATAAGAAACAGAAACAGCAAACCTTAATGCAATTCCAATCAAAACAGGATCCCCCAAAAAAATTGAAAAGACTCCTATTAAAAAGCGACAGTTTCACAATCGATTGTCAATTTGACATTAGCCCTCTATCGGTGGTGTCAAATTCCTAAAAGTCTGGTTATTTGGGCAAGAAATGGACCTTGAATTGAACACCTTAAACAAATTGAGTTGGCGGAAGGGTAAGTGTGTAACCACCATAGTGGTTCCACAGTTTGAGCTCATGAATACATGGAACTAGGCTTTAAATCCCCTAGACTTAGAGAAGAGGTAAGAAGGCATATTTGATGAAGGGTTTGCATTCCCAAAAGCAAATCATAAATAGAAGGACAAACTAAAATTCATACAAACATCCTAGAAGTTAACCATAAAGAGAAAGCTAAGTGCTCCACAGTTACAAAAATACATAAATTCAATGTGAAAGAATTAATATAAATAAATTGTTTTGTAGGGACTAGGAAAGAAATGGATAGTGACATAGTGTTACTTAAGCAAAAATTGTATAGGACATTAACCCTAAAAATAAAAATTCACAGCATAGGTCAAGATCTAAATCAAATATGCCTCATCTCCACATTTTCCCTTTTCTTGGAGATTTGGCATTTTTGTCCCGTGTTTGATACAATACACAAAGAGGATTTATCATTAGTACCATGTCAATGAACTATACCCTACCACAATCCATGATGCAACATATCACATGCAATATGTAATCTCAAAATAATCTTGGATCAACCATTAATTTCTTGCTTTCCAAAATTCACCCAACACCATTGCAGATCCATATATCTCATATAGTCGTAAAAAGTACAATAGATCCAAGTGCCTAGGGTAGATGCAGACATAAATAAATTTTTATCCTCCATAACTCATGGATAATTTACACAGGTGCATAAAAGATATGCCACTTCATACACTAAGAAGGTGAATATGATGCATTCTTCGAGGTATATGGATTGCAATATATTAACATAGCTATGCATCATTGGAGTTGCTGTCAGAGTCCCTACGTGAATATGTCACGCAAAATGGCACACTGTGTAGGAACTCATGTCACTAACAGACACTTATTTGACTAGGATATGCATCACTGGCTGACATGAAACCCCAATTCACCATCACTGGTTGATTTGACATATTTTGCCCATGTTTCATAGCTTCTAGCAAAATGATTATATCTGGGAGCATGCAACATCTCTTCGCATGTCAATAAACTACATTTTTTGCAATAGATGGATTTTTCTCAAACTAATGCATTGATATGTTGAATGCAACATGTTGAATGCAAATTTTCAATCTAAAACATATATATTTGCATACAATTAAAACTCTATTTAGAAAAGGAAAACTAATCTATGGTGACAAACAAATGAAAAGGATGATCTTAAGCCGAATTTTCATCAAACAGCCAAAACTCTTTTGGACTGAGGCTCTATCTGTGCTGGAGCAAGCTCAATTTCTTTTGCTTGGTGTCCTTTAAATGTAGAGGAGTAGTTGGTATGCATGTGCGCGGTTTGTATCATAGGGAATAATAGACATCTCTTCTACTTGCTCCCTTGCGATGGGTTATGGTCTAGCCCTCTATCGGACTATATTTGTATGATTTAATGCTTTGGCCATTCCCTTTCTTAATAGTAATTAAGGCTGAATTCTTACCATTTCTCAAAAAAAAAAGAAGCCAAAACGAAAGCTCGTATTGCTACTGTACAGAAAAATTTTGAACAAGTTGTCCCATGGTTTAAAAAATCGTAGCAAATGCAACCCTCGATTTGAATTATATTTCAGTATTTCACTAAAATGAAATCAACATGAAGTATTCAAATGCATACTTATCATACCCTTTTAAGGATACTGACTCTATCTTGTAACCCATCAAGAGCATTATCATTGTCATGCTCATCGATTTCATGGGACGAGTAGGAAGAGGCAGCTCTAATCCCACCCTCCTCGATCCCATCGAATAGAGCAGCCCTGTTTCCCCGATAATCCCTGAATACAAGACAAATCATTGCGATACATCATCATACATTCAAATCAAAAGAAAAATCCACCATGAATTCTTCAAAGCAGACAACATTTCATGGAAAGATAAACAAGAGATCGACAGAGCCGATACTATCACCCCCTTTCACTAATCCACATATAGATCCGACGGAACATCAAGATCAGAGTGAGAATAACAAACCCCATTAAAAATTGCCGATTGAATTCAACAGAAACACATCAACGATTGGAACCACGAAAAGGAAGAAATGCACATCGTGGAGAAACCAAAACCCTAAAAAAATTTGATCCGCCCGTTCGACGACCGACCAGACTCGAATCAAAACATCGCACCATTGTCGAATCGCTTCGATTTGAATTGAATCAGAGAGAGAGAGAGAGAGAGAGAGTGAGAGAGAGAGACAAACCTTCGAGGATTCATGGCGATGTCTGGGACTTCCGAGCGGAAGAGATGCAGATTTGTCGATCTTTTCATCAATGGTGAATTTCATCTTCTCTCCCTCACCGACTCCCATCACGTAGGGGCGACGTGTGGATCAAAGGTCCACCGGATCGGACGGATCAGCGTTAATCGTATCCCTATGAACGCCGTCGGATGCGTGCGTTTCGTGTTTGAGTCCGGTGTATTGGCGGATCTGTTTGTCTGGATTGACTCGGCATATGGATTGCCCTTGTCTAGTAACAGAAGAAAATCTTAAAATATTGGTAACTTATATCAATCACAATGGGACGTGTTACTGTTCGGTGTGAATGGCACACATTATTTTAGGTGATGAATTTATTAAGGCCCAAGCTATTCCCACCCCCCTCAATGTTTTTACCCATGACCTTAAATTACCAAAAAAACCCATCATATTTGTGTTTTGGACATCCATTAATCCCACTACCTAAACTATCTTCTCCAAGACTCCAACAACGTCGATGTCTCCCAAGAACACCATGACTTCTCCGCCGACGGCAATAACTCTCCCGTCGCCTCCATCGAGAGTAACAACACCAGATCCTCCTCCTCCCCAAACTTCTGACGATCTCTGACCTCTTCCCAGCTCTGATTCACTGCTCACGCCTCCGCGTGGTCTATCGGGGCATCCCGTTGTTCCCCGGCTTCCTCCCCCTCCACTTCGTGCACCCCGCTTGCATCGCCGAGCTCAAGCACGAGCACCCCATGACGTCTAATAAGCTGAACTCGAATAGGCCACCCCAAGCGGGGACGAATCTCGAGTCTGCACGCTGTGGGACTACGCCTCGGGTGCGCGATCGTGGAAGTTCTCCTCGACGAAGGGTTAGTCGACACTTACTTCACACGGACGACAGGGACTTCGTCGTGTGAATAGTATGAAGCTCAACTAACACCCTGTTGACCGGTTGTTTGTATTTGAACTGTGGGAGTCTGATACATTCGACGTACATGCAGTCGAAGTCATAAAGATATTGTCGACTAAAAGCCCGTTGAAACCGAATGTAAAGCGGACCCGATGTAAACGTCAAGATCAAACCCATTTTGATTCATTTCAAGATGTAATTCTCTTTTCAGTTTCAGAGCTCCCAAGTGGGCGTAGGCAGAGAGATACATGTTTATCAGAATTTCAACAATTCAACAATTTGTCAGCATACATATATAAATCCCATTCAATCCCAACCATTTCATTGCACTTATTCATTTGAACAGCATCAACCTTGAAGATGACATACATACAAGTGCGAATTGACTTAAACATACTGAATTTAAGAACAACCAGTTTGCAGTGGTTGAATGTTATTTATTGTCATTTCAGTCAGCAAATGCTTGATTATGACCGGCTTGGGTGAGAGAAATGTTAAATATTTATAACAAAAAAATCCGACAAATTCAATGTCGACCAGATTGTCCCAATTCAACATAAGGTTAGTCGAGCGTCATTGACATGGTTGACACAACTTCTGTCGAATGGAATTAAAAAAAAACAATGAAAATAGATCATTCGACAGTGCCTTTGTCGCGGTTCACTAAACAGGTCGACGATTGACCTGTCGATCGCGGCCAATATAACATGATGATATTTTGACGGATTCGACGGAGATGTGGTCGGCTGCTGGGTATCACACTCGACATACCCTCTGTCGAATGTGACAAATGCATGTAAAATGGGGAAATACCGAATATCTTCTTCTTCCTTGGTATAGCCACCTCGGTATGTGCGCTCCACCGCCTTGTAAACAGAGACCTCGCTGCAGAGACTCCGGGGGTGAACGAGCGACCCGGATTGGAGAGTCCAAGTGTCAAAGTACTGGACGCCGACAACGGATTCATCGTGCTTTCCGTCGTCTTCGTCGCCGTCCTAGTCGACGCCCACCCAGGTCCCCTCGTGGCCCTCAACGATGTTCACATATCGGACGGTCCTGATGCATCAAGGGTCCTCAGCGATGTGGATCCTCTAATCGACATGAAACCCCCCGGACTCATCAGAAGAGAGAAGGGGAAGAAGAGATGAGGTAGGTGGTGGGGTTAGGGTTTCATTTGGTAAGTATTTAATAGGAGGTGGGTTTGATTAACAATAAAATGGGAAGTGGGGGGTTTAAAAAGGTGGTGTCTCTAATAATTTAGGTGGTGGGAGTAACCACACCCATTTATTAATGTGTTGGTCACTTAATGATATTCTAATTCAAATGACCCGCATGAACAGTTTGAAATCTATATGATTTTTTTACTTTTTTTAAAACATTTTTATAAATTCAAATAGCCTACTGGCAATTAAAAGTTATTACGTGAATATTATATTTAATTAACTTCAGCTGAAAACATAATATAGCAAAAAAAACCTTCTATAAACAACGATTTAGTCTTCCATATGAGTAAAATCATCATTTAAATATGTTCTGTATTTTTAACATTGTAAAGGATTTCGGTATAATGTGTTTTCAAACAAGGTTAACCAAATCGACAATTCTTCATTTGTGAATAAAAAATTAATTTATGAGATTTATTTGTATTTACATAGATATTTTTGTTGAAGAAAAACCATGTAGTTATATGAATTTTCAGACAATTTTAAAGGGTTATAAGAAAGTTTTTCACAAGTATAAAACATGGGTGGCTTTATTTGAGCATCTGAAAATTGTAAGTAAGCCCCTCTTGTAAGTAAGTTCCTCACATTTTCATAACTTAATTTATAAGCCCCTTATATATTAACTCCATATTTTAAACAATAAATAAGCCCCTCTCACATCAAACCCTATCTCTTACCCTTCGACAACTCCCCCAAAAACTGGATCTCTCTCAGACTTCTCCACAGACTTGGTTGCCAAAAATTTTAAAAACTAGATCATGCATATCCAACCAAATCAAATAAATATGTGATTCAACAAACCACGATCTATTCAAAACCTTAAATTAGTTTTCAGCAATTCACAAGGGACAAGATCAATTTAAGCCATATTGAGTTGTTTTTTTCTTCTTCAGAGCCGATTAGAATTCAGGGATTTATATTTATGGTGTTATTGATGATTGGCATTTTTTATATAATCCTCACCGTCTCATATTTACTTCAATAGTAAGTCCCTGTGTATTACATATATCAGCCAATCCTTCCGTCTTACCGACTTTGATATATCATTTGTTTAAATGAAAATTAAACCGCCTGTTCTAACCAATTGATATGAAGTGGTATTAATTGGTACCAGATGGTATGAATGTCCTTCAAATTCACACGAATTAGTACAAATTGGTATCATATAACATCATTTTCTCTCCTGTTTAAATAGGTCATAATTTTTATCTAAAAGTTTTTTTTATAGAGAATAGCACGGTAGTGATGTTATTCAGTTTAGCCAAGGATGTTCATTAACACACATTTAGAAAGAATCATTGCTTTCTTAACAAGAAACACCGACAGCCCAAATTAACATATTATGATAAAAATATCAAGAGCCCTATTAACATAATCTGATAGAATTTTTTAAATATAAAAATAAAAAATATGATAATCCATTGTTCTTGCACAAATTCATACAAATGCTCAAAACCCTAAACCCTAAAAAAATTAAAAATTCAAACCCTTCACAAATCAATATCAATAGAAAACCTAGATAAACTATGTACCTCATTAATTGGTGAAGAAAAGACCATGCTCAACCACAAAGTTAAGAAAAATCTTCTCCTCGTCTTCTTTCCTAGGAATGAAGAATAAATGATAAAGAATTTTTAAATAAATACACAAATAAATAAATTTAAATGAAATGGGGGGCATGCTTATCAAAAGAATCTTAACTAAAGATTTTACCAAAAAAAAAAAAAGTGGGCTTACTTATTAGGAGGTATATTTATTAGAAAAATCTAAATGAATCTTTAATAACAAGATCAATTTAGAGGGGGCTTATTTATAATTTTGAAGGGCTCAAATAAAACCCATGAAACATTTGCAAAGTATATATCTCCGTACGGTAAGAAGATATATAAGGAATATGGGACAGCAAAAACAACGGAACTCATATAAAAAAGATCGGAAAATTGAATTTCCTCCGCTCCGAAGGCCCAGACGTCGCCATGAATTCAAGAAGGTCCGTATCTCTCTCTCTCTCTGTCTCACTTTTCTGTCATTCGTTTTGAAATCGAACCAATTCGATAATGCCATAGTGGGATGTCATGATTCGAGTCTGCTCGGTTGTCGAATCACCGGATCAATTTTTTTAGGGTTTTTGTGCCTGATCCGAAAATCGATTGATCTGGAGTCATGTAAACATGATCATCCAATCATCGGGGGTTTGATAATCTCTCTCTGATCTTGACAATCCGTTCGATCCATAGATGGATCGATGTCGGCTGATCTCGATTTTAATGAATGATTTTATGAGTTTCGAATATCAAGAAAAGGGGATAGTAATATCAGCTCCATCGATCTCTTGTTGATCCATTTTGAAGAATTCGCGATAGATTTTAATTGATTTGAATATTTTGAAAATTGACAAATCAATTCATGCTCTACTTGGGTCGCATTATTGACATTAAATTGAGAGACTTTGTTTTGTATCCAGAGATTACCTAGAGAACTCGGCTGCTCTTTATGATGGAATTGGTGAGCATGACAATGGCAGAGCTATTGATGGGTTACAAGATACAATCAATATTCTTAAAAGGGTACGATAAGCATGCATTCGCATACTATATGTTGATGTCACATTATTGAAATGTAATTCAAATTTTTAAAAGGGTTGCATTTACCATGTTCTTTTTAGAGTGTGTGACATTTTAAATTAAATATCTAAATTGCCAATATGAGCTTTTGTTTCTGCCATTTCTTGAAAATTTGGCTGAAGATTTTTTTTTCTTTCTAGTTTTTGTCATAAAAATTATTGTTCCTTTATCTGAATAGACATAATGGTTTGCGGCATATTAGTAGATTAGTTTGCAAAATGTAGATTAATGACATGCCAATAGTAGCTTAATGAATTGGGGTAGGATGTCAATCATTTCATAAAAAAAAAAGACACACGAGGATATGTTGCGAGTTTCAATATAGACAACTTAATATCAATATCGCATTTTGCTAGAAACCATGCAACAAGATCGCAAAACATGTCAAGTGTCTAATGCAACACCACCACACATGTTTTGGTGCCCGCATTTTTGTAGACATCTAAATGATGTGGAGGCAAAAGAAGCAACACATCTTTTTGCATCTCTTTATGAGGTGAATTTAGGTTTGGGAAAAAATAGACACGATAATTTGGAAACATGTCCCCCATATTGGATGTATGGAAATCATTCTATGAAATTCTCAATGGAGCACCATTTGAGATCTTCCCTCCACAATGCATGCTTACAAATTTGGAGCACACCATTGCAATTGAAAATCCGGTGTCTTATGTGGTTATTATCTCTTTTAATAAGCTCTTCATGAAGTATAGGTGCTCAAAATGGCAAAATGATGACAATGTAATTTGCAAGATTTGTGGTTTGGAGGAAAAACCCAACATCAACTTTTCTTTGATTGTTCATATATTATTAAAAATTGGTCTATGGTTGGCGTGACCTTTGGGTTCCAATGCGGCTTCTACTACCTTGAGGAAATGTGAAAGTGTTTTGATGCAAAAGTCAAAAGAGTTGATATGAGTAAAATAGTGAAATTCATTAGCCTCATCCCTCTTGCGGTATGTTGGAGCATATAGTTAGCGAGAATGATCAAGTCTTTCAAAGGAGAAGAATTTAATTCAAGAATACTTGAGCGGCTGTCATGGATCTTCTTTATTCTTGGTTCTTTGTCCTCCTTGGATAATCATCTGGTGATTTTATTATGGGGAACCAATGGAGAGGCTATTAAAATAGTTTTGTTCTAGTTTTGGTCATAGTCTTCTTTTCTTTCTCCTTCCTAATCTTATTTATTTACTTTTAGAGATCCCTCATCTTCTTTTGTTTGAAGGGTGACATTTTCATTAATTAGAAGCTCCAATATTTCCTTAAAAATAATATCCAATTAAATATGTGTGAGTTGGATTTATATGATAACATATGTGTAGAGGATAAAATCTATTTTGAATAAATAAGAAATATGAATACTCGGATAAATAAAAAATTAAGGAAAGGTTGCGTTGAAACCTGACGGTGTTCACCTCAGAATCTGAAGTGCACCTCGGATGGACTACACATGTCCAAGAAAGGGGCCTCGACCACCCAAGGTCTGTGTATGTCTAGGTGCGAGGACTTAGCATCCGAGGATCGAGCATGTCCGGCGTAGGGCGCATAACACACATGTTCGACTCGTCCTAGGAATATTGTGGTCGAATACCCAGTACACCGATATACCTGATGGGACATGACAATTGGAGTCAGGTCACCTGATAGACTCAGTCAAAATGGGGAGAATGAACATATGTGCCATCCACCGCTTGGTCCACGTGGAAGATTCCTTCACGTCAGCAAAGTGTGTCCATCACACCACCATCAGCCTATAAATAGAGGGGTACCCCCTCCAAGAGTTACGTGCAAGAAATCATTTGAGTTGTTATAAAATACTGTACAATCATCGGAGCTCTTAGGCTGACACCATACCGGTGTGAGGGAAAGAGTTTAAATCATGTGGATCTTTAGTTCCAGAGTTTTGATTTGAGGTTCTTGGATCTCCAGTTCTCGGATCCGGACTTGTTTCGATTTGTAGTGTTCGAGGAAGATATTCCATCCTCCACAATATGGATACTCAATAAAGGATGTCTGTGTTGAGATATGAGAGATGGGTAGGCTTTGAAATATGGGATCCATCGAGCAAACTCACAGATTTGAAATTCAATTACTCCATAACGGTTAGGTTGTCCCCTTTAAATACCACTAAGGTGTCCCCTGCTTAGTTATTCCTTGATTAGCCTAAGCCTTGCACAATACTCCCAGATGTTTTCAAAATACAGAGTTATTCCATTGAATACTACTTTGTTTCTACATAGCCAAATGGACCAACATGCTGTAGATCAGAATTTGTGAGACCTTAAACTGAACAAACCAATCACCTTTCCTTTTCAATCTTTTTCCAACTTTCCATAATTTTTTGAGTATGTGAAGCCTATACCCATTCCCGTTGATTTATCAAGTCTTTCTCACACAAGTTTTGATGGAGGACATAAGTAGAAGAGGTGCACCACTGTCTCTTCTCACACAAGTTTTGATGGAGGACATAAGTAGAAGAGGTGCACCACTGTCTCTTCCTATTGCCAACAAAGGGATACAAAATGGATTCATCATCATCCCGTCTTGCATTGTAGGCCTTGGTTATTAACCTTCCACTATATATCAGCCATGTAAAGCCCTTCATGCTTCATTCATCTTGGCATGAAGTTTGAATTTCATTAATGAGTTCGAAATGCTTCTTGAGCATATCAAGAAATGGAGAAGGCGATCCGAGAAACAAATGGGGAACTTTTGAATGGGGATTTCCATCAAACTATTGTGGAAAAATCCAAGTGAGCTCTATTTGACTTACTAGCTATACTTACATGTCAGGATTTACCATTGAAAATAGGTAGCTTCAATATTTATAGTGTTTTATATAAATTCTAATGGGTGATGGAAGCAAGAAGCATCCATTTGGCTAACGTGTAACGAAAGAGTGTTTCAAAACAAGAGAGTGTATTGGGAAAATACTTAGGCCGTAGTATCATCGATGCTTCAAGATTGGGTAAAATTCATATTGGAGGAGTCTTCGCCTAGTTCCTTAATGGGCAATGCTTGGGGGAGGGGATAGTTTTTATTCAGGAGATTTGATACAAACTTGTATTTCCTATTTTTTCTTTTTCCTTTTCATGATGTAAGGAGATCTTTCATCTCTTAATTTTGGAGGTTTCTTGCAATAAGATTCTCCTATATTATCCTCAAAAAAATATATTGCCTCTTGACTTGTAATGCCATGGTAGTTATTCTTCAGATCGTGCGGCAAAGAGCTCTATCAATGCAAACAGGTTATTTTTCGTGGGGATCTCTGTACATTATAGCCTCTAAATGCTTTATCATTGTCATGTTTTAGGAGCATAAATGGCTCCAGAGCAAACCCAAAATTCATGAGTTTAAAGAGATGCCCTCGCCAGCTACAACAAAACAACATCTTGGCATGTCAAAAAGAAATGTCTTTAAAGCCAAATAAGTCAGAGACATTCCCGGATGCCATCCCTTCAAACAATGCACTTGAGAGCACTTCTGATGCTCGCAAAGGTGCGGTCTTTATTAATATCCACCTATGCAAATACATGGGCTTTTTTTTTGAGTAAATAAACACATGGATGCTATCCTGAATAAATTAAGCAAGTAGCTGCCTTCATTTATGGGTGTATAAGCAATTAACCATCCATACATTGTTTGATACTCTTATTCATTAAGTTCTCGTTTGGATAGCGGAATTGAGTTATTCTGGATAGATAACTATGCCAGTATAGATAACAAATCTACATGAATAAGAGATTTTCTGTTTGGTTGTGTTTTTTTTTATTCTCATTGGAAAACGTAAGAATAAAGGTTGAATTATTTGGTTGATGAAGAATAAAATATAAATAAAGTGTAAAAAAATTGATTTGACATGTGGGCCCTTTGATGTATAAGAGGTGTTGATAGGTGATTTGATGTGATAAGATGTAAAAAGTTGATTTGACATGTGGGCCCATGAGAATAGATAAAGTGAGTATAGCTTATCATATGTGTTACTTAGAATTGTTATACTCTCTTATACTCGTTTAAACTGGCTTAGTAATACCAAGTTATACTCTGCAAACA
This sequence comes from Acorus calamus, assembly GCA_030737845.1. NCBI lineage: Eukaryota > Viridiplantae > Streptophyta > Magnoliopsida > Acorales > Acoraceae > Acorus > Acorus calamus. Next base: position 10,567,377 of record CM060863.1, on the reverse strand, counting down.
AACAACCATTTTCCTTATCCATTCTTATACCACCCTTATACTACTCTTATACCCGCCTATTCCGCTTCCCAAACGGGGCATAAGTGATATGTCTTGATCCAATCATTCTATTGGAAAATGCGACAAAATTATAACATATTTTAAAAAATGCATGTAATTTTGTTGCCTGCCCTTCCAAATGACATTTGTTGAATTTTTTTTTTGTGGAAAAACATTTGTTGAATTTGCTTTTGAGTGCTATATGTTAAACCCATAGTGTTAAATATTGATTAGTATATTGATAAATCGGTTTTGCCCCTGTGGTCGGCCCTTTTATCAATCGATTTTAGTTACCTGATGATATATTGTGACATTGTGAAATTCATCCTCTTGATAAATCCAAAAAAGGCAAGGTAGCTGGTTCTACTTGCCACAAAGGAATCTCAAAGGTTGGAGATCCAGTCATTTTTTTTAAAAAAAGGTAGGCATCCTATTCCAATTTGATTAAATAAATATAATAGAATGCCCAATTCAAAACAGCATAAGAAGCAAAAAGAAACTAAACCCCAGTCGTGTGTTAGTAGAAGAGGAATCTACATAAGACCATGCCTCGGAACCCTCCCAAGCCACTATTCCTTTTTCTTTTTTGAGGATGATGGTAGGCTGACGCCCTCTATTTATTAAACAGCGAAAGCCCAAATAGATTACAAACAAAACAAGAAAAACATAACATAGAGAAACTTCGAAATGGACCCTTAGTAGAAGAGAATTCTACTAGGGTCCAATGGGAAATCACCCTACACACTACTCACTGATCACCAATCTGCCCGCCAAAAAGTGAACTGAGCTGGCCCCAACACAATGTCTATCCCAATCTTGGATGAGATTAACCGCCATCTCCCAAATGTTCTTTGCACACGACCTTTGTCTTTTGAAGATGACTTGATTTCGATTCAGTCACGCTGACTGCACCACCACAGGGACTAAGAGTTGGGACACCTTTGCCTTCATGGATTTATCCCCACCTCTCCTCAAATTCTTGCCGGCTTCCCACATCCCCACACTCACTACATCATGCCCACTATCCTCAATAACAATTTTATCTTTTATATTCAACACTTGACTCTCCCCCATGCAAAACCGATGCCAATCTTTGATTAATTGAACCACATCCTCCCAGATGTTCTCCATATACATTGATGCTCCCTTGAAGATGATTTGGTTGTTGCTTGTAAGCTATAGAGACCATACCATTGCCAAGGCGAAGGATTGAGTATTTTTCGCCTTCCCACTCCTATCCCCCTCTTCCTTGGCTTTTTGCACCTCCCACATTCCCTCCATTGACATAAAATCCACGCCATAACTATAGCCTTGTGAAGCAAGCCATAGGGTAATCCAGTTATTGTTGGGGTGGATTTTCTTTAAAATACTCCCTTCCCTTTAAATTAATTATGTATTTTAAACCTTAATTTCAAAACTCTATTTAACCCCCTCCCCCCATTTCAAGAAGATAAAGTGGAACTCAAGACCAAGATTGGGTTGATTCCACATTGAATTATGTTTTCCAATAAAATTCTCTTCTTTTTTAAAATGTAAACATTTTATTTTAAGTTTACATTTCGAATAATTCATTTCATGTTTTGTTTCCTATAACAAATAGAAAATATTTTCATCAATAAGAATCTACATATTTCTTCACTCTCTTTTTTTTTTTTTTTTGACAATTTTATCATTTTTCTTCTCATTTTTCAATTTTTTTATGAAAATCATTACATCGGTTGATATATCGTTTGGGGCCCCCAATTGATATATTGAAAATATCGATTTTAAAAAATTAGAACTAAGGTTAAGCCATCTAGGTTAGGTGAACATTTGGCTGAACCGAGCAGCAGAATACTCTACATGATAATATTGAGATGGACCCATTCTGTATGTCAGGAGCCATGAAGAAGTAATAAATACACTCTTATGACCTAGATGGCTTACATGGGGGAAGAAAAATGTCACTTCTTTCATGGTTCTTTATAAGTTTGAGAAAATTTGATATTTACCTTTTGAGGGGACCCACTACTCTCCAGTGAGATGTCTGAGACTCAATTCTGTTTTGGGTTGAGTAAAGGTGCCGAGCTTATCGATTTAGGGCCTTTATGTTAAAGTTTCTGATTTGAGAATTATTTTTATTTATTTGTGCCAATGCTTGTTATGACATCTTTGAGCTGATGTGTTTTTGAATTCTTTCATCTGATTAGAGCTTGCTTGGTGTTTTTGCTAAAATTTAATTTGTCATACATAACTCCATGATTAGTCAGAAAAATGCATTTATTTATACTTCATAGTTAAATAAGCTTGCAGTGTTAATGTGATGCAGTGCTGTGTCTGATGCATACTGTTCATTCTTAAAATGCTTGGTAACTCAAAGTAATTATGCTTCCAAATTCCCCTAACATAGTAATTAATTAGGATGTCATGAGGAGGTTGATAGTGATTTATTTTGACATGGCATGGATTTATTATTCGTGGCTGCAATATGCTGGTGCCTATATTGACTTTCTGTTCATTTAACTCAAAACACAGGAGATGTGGCCGTTGATGTAGAGTTCGAGTTTGAAGCTAGATCAAGAAAGGATGGGGCATGGTAAGAATTTTGTCATTGATTTATTAAATAATATGAAAAGAGATCTAACTTCTATGTCCTTACTAAATGTGCTAAATTACCTTTTATTATCATATTTGTTCTTATGCTAAGCTCTCGGTTCACATTAAAAGTTAAAACCTGGTTAATCTTTGGTTTTATTATATTATATACGTAGTTATGACCATGTAGGAGAATTTCTTCTGATCTTTTTTTTAGCATTGCAGGTATGACGTGGCTTCATTTCTTACACAGAGTTCACAGTTCAGGAGAATATGTAAGTGGCCTGTTAATTCTGAACTCATTCTTCGGTTTTTGGATCAGCTGTCCAGAACATTATATCACATAATAGCTTGTCAAATCTTCTGAATTTCTAATTGAGTTTAAACATAATTTGTGTACACGAGTTCAAATATACTGATGCAAAACAATATGTATGTTGGTTCCCAGAAAATAAAAGTACAAAAATCAGTATGAACAAACAATCCCTATGAACTCTTTATCTTGCACAAAAAAAAAAAAAAAATCTCATTCGTGGTTGCTGTCACCACTAGATTTTTTCCTCCAAGTCATGTGATCTTACCGAACCACTTCTTGGTAGGCAGTAGAGGTACCCTTCTTCACTAAGGGGTATTAGGTCCAGTTATACCCGTGCTGATTGGAGAAATTTAACTACAAAAAAGGAAGAAGACGACAAATAAACAAACACTTGCATATATATAAAAAAAACACTTGTGACCTTCTGTTAGAAATTGGGACTGCCAATTCCTAACTCGTTTAATGACAACTTTGTCAAATAACACAATTTTCATATTACAGAGTTCCAAGTGGATCCATTTCATTTAAAGACGACCTCTACAGTTTTACAGTTTTTTAAGTCTTGGTCATCTTTCATTCATAAAATATAGATTCTTTCTCTTTAGGAGGTGCTTGTAAGGTATGTTGGATATGGTGCGAAGGAGGATGAGTGGGTTAATGTAAAAAATGCAGTGCGTGAGCGTTCTCTTCCATTGGAGCCCTCCGAATGTTGTAATGTTAAAGTTGGTGATCTTGTCCTCTGTTTCTTGAAAATTAGACCCCCCTCTACAAAATTTGCTGGTACATTGTTAGTCCCTTTCTGTTTACAGTTAACAATGCGTGTCTGCAGGATGGCAGAGATCAGGCGATGTACTACGATGCTCATGTAAAGGAAATCAGACAAAGGTTACATGATATTAGGGGTTGCAGGCGCCTCTTTTTGGTTCATTATGATCATGATCACACCGAGGTAATGCTCCATCACATACAGTAGTTGCTTTTAATCTTTTGTTTTCAAACTAATTTCTTAAGGTGGGTTACTCAATGTTTAATTGTGTTGCCATACCTAAGCCCATCAATAGATCGAATAAATTCTTGGCTGAATTTATTACCAAGCATGTGTCAGTATTAGATCTGAGTTCGAGCACTTCATTTGAATTTGAATAATTTATCAAATTATTATATTCTATATTTATTTGGGAAATTAATTAAGGGTCCAGTGATCACCTGTCTATTATTTTTAAATTTTTTAAGTTTTTTTTAGGTCTAAAATTATCTTTAGGTCTCTCCAGCCGGTTGCTTTTTAAAAATATAAAAAATGCCTCCCGCACAATTATTTTAGTACACTGTTAACATTCCCCGTTATATTGTTAAGTATTTCTAGTACACTGTTAACACTCTCTAGTACATTGTTAATCTTCACATAGAATGCTCTCCGCCCAATTGTTTCCATACATTGTAAACACTCCCCAGTACACTGTTAAATGTCTCAAGTGTACTGTTAGCACTCTCTAGTATATTGTTAACCTTCGCATAATTGGGCGAGAGCATTTTCGATATTTTTTTTAACAATATCCGACTGGAGAGACTTAAAGATAATTTTTCAACACATTAGGGACCTAAAAAAAACTTAAAACTTTTCTGGGAGCTAAAACTAATAGATGGGTTATCAGAGGGACCCTAATTAGTTTCCCCATATTTTTAAAAAAATCCTATTTATAATATGTTTTTAAGTATAAAATGAAATATTTATAAAAATGTATAATACATAAATATCCCTCATTTACAAATATTTTTCAGAATGAATATCTTGGTATCCTAATTCATATCTAAACTATTTTGGATGTAATATTTGATATATTCTGAACCCAAAATTTCAAATAAATTATTCATATTTTGAATTCCTAATATTATTGGAATGGAAAATGTTAGACTAAGTCATTAGAGCACACTTGTTTTTTATTTTAAAAATAATAAAAAATAGGGCTGGTAAATGAACCAAGTTTCTCGGGCTCGACTCAATTTAAGCTCGTTCATGCTCGTTTAATTAGACAAATGATGTTTGAATAATTTTTAAAGATCGGTCAGGCTCGGGACATGGATCGAGCTTCATTTTGTGTTCAAACTTGACTTGTTTGTGTTATAAAAAATTTAGTTGAAGCTTGACTCAACTCCTTTGTAAAATTATAACATTAAATCAATACACAGTTATGCTCATTAGGATAATCAACTTGGCTCATTTAGGTTAAAATTTTATTTTCAACCCCTAAAAACCTTAAAACGAAGAAGAATGCTAGGCCCGTTGATGCTCGGAAGCTCGGTTCGACTCGTTTATAGACAAGCCGGGCTTGAACATATTAAAGCTCGGCTCGTTTGGCTCATTTACCACTCCTAATAATAAACATCATCTAATTGAGTATATGTTTTGATATCGCTCAATTTCGAGTTGAATGAATTCATTTTTAATAAGTATAAAGAAATTAAACGAGGTATTTACATTATCTAACGGTTTATATGTTTCACTGGATTTTTAATGAAATATATAGAACTGTATTTTGATTTATAAAAATGATTGAGTATAGTAGCGTATATGTAGATTTTTCTGGGATAATTGACGGGCATAACTATAATAGTGTGAAAAATCCTTTTGTTTACTCTCTCAACATCTGCAGGAACAAGTCCTTTTATCAAGATTGTGTCGCCGGCCGTCGCCCTGATCATGCCAGGTCTTCAATTCTACAAAACTTTTAATTGTGAATTAAGGTTTTATCTGTGAAATCTTCAGCTGAGTTGACATAGTTCATTCACTATACCATATATACATATAGAAGGGAAATCGATTTTGTTTTTAGGTTTTGATTTCCATTGTATATGATTGTCAACCTCTTCTTGTATTTTACAATCAGTATACGAGGCATATGTATTCGCTAAAATTTCTTATGTACCATCCTTTGAGATGGATTTCCGTTGTGAAATGGATGCTCTGAAATTGCAGATCATATAAAGCTATGCTATATATTTTGTTTATATGCCTTATTTTGAACAGATTCAATTCCCTCTGCGCCACACCCCCCCCCTCCCCCCGGGAGAATCTCATAGGGTTAAAGATCAATATGGTTTGATCTCCGATTGACATTCAGGAAAAAAAGAAAAAGCATAAAAAAATTCCACAAAAAATAATTCTATAAAAAAAAACGCTGATATACTAAGTCTATTTTACAGTCTTATATACTATGATAGCATAACATTTATTATTGTGCTATCAAGTATCTGGAGTTCTATTCGTAGTGTGTGAATAAATTTTTTTTTCATTTTTTCAAAGTGAAAAAACCATTACTATATTTCCCTGTATATTCATGTAACATGCATTTTAATGGGAGAATGATATTTTTGAAAAACTAGAAACTAATTGAGGCCGGTTGTATCATTTTTCTTTTTAAAATGGGTGTTGCTACCTGGCCCCAGAAATTAGGCCCCATTGGTGAGCCCCAATAGGTGGCATAATCCTATTGGTTCCTTGATTGACTTTTTTAAACTGTCAAAAAGTCAATAACATAACTACCCTTTTAAGAAATTTAAAAATTAACTCCACTTAAATTATCCCACCATTAATTATCGAAACGGAATCCCAAAAAATGTGGCGTCATTAATCCTTCCTCCCCGATTGAAAATTTTCAAAAAAAATTAAACGACCTAAGGTTTCTAATTTGGGCGAACTAGACGATTTTCCAGACGATTTTCCAGCTGGGCAAAATGGAAGAACGAAAGAAAAAACGGCGATGACGAGTTCATCTGATCATCAACCCCAAAAAAATCGTCGATAATGATGGAAAAAAATGTTAGATTTCTTACAATCATCGAAACCTCACTGTGTTTTTTTTTTTTGCGACATAAACATAAACATTCTATGAATTTGTACTTCTTGAAAAGATGAAAATAAATATGAAAGCGCCTCAATCTCAAAATCAATGACTAAATTGCGTCTGATGTGTTATCTTCAATTACCGGTATATCCAGATTTGAGAAACATCAATATTTGACATTGTTCAATCGATTTAGGTTTTATTGTGCACATTGTTCATTTTCTGGGTCAAAATTATCGAACGAGTATATAATTTCAGATACATGTATCTGAAAATCATTAATGTGCATGAGTTTATTAGAATAGTTGATTTTGTGTATCTGAAAATTATTTCTGTTAATTATTGTAAGATCTTAAAAAATGTATTTGAATTAATTTTTTCTATGTATCTACAATTTAAAAACAGAGGAAATAATTTGGAAAACACTTCAGTGGCAACAAAGGTGACGAAATCATATCAGTGGCAGACGCACTGCAGCAAGATCGAATTTCGTAAGTGTAATTCAATATGGAAGTTCAACATTTTGTTTATTATCTGTATCTTAATAGAAATTGTTTTATTGCAGGATGGATTATGGTCCAGTCGTCATAAACATAATGAAACAGTATGTTGTCAACGCGGAAGTGACCACGCATAAAATGGATAAGAAGAAGTGTAAACCAATAAGGGCACACATTATGCATAAGTTTCTGAATGACAAGCATCGTACATACACAAATGAAGATCACATGGTCAGACAAAATGTACATGGAACCTTGTTCAGCAAAGGAATAGTTTGTTTTAGAAAAAAAAATTTACGTCTCATTAAATGATAACTTTTTGTTGATATTTGGATACTAAATTCTGTATTCAATGTACTGTTAATGTTTGATGAACAATTGATTGATTTTTGGTTATGTGTTTAACTTCATATATGATACAGTTCAGATGTATATGAATTTGCATGTGTATCTGAAAAGTTATATTAGATATCAATATAAATTGCAAATATAAAGTCTTTTGTATGTGAAATATATTTGGTTATTGTGAGGTGTTTATTAGGTGTATCTTAATTCTAAATATATCAAATAAGATTGGCTATATATGTCACATAGTGAATAATTTATACTACATGAAATCCTGACAAAGTAAATTTGTAGTGTATCTGAATTTGAAATGTGTATCTGAAAACCTGTACAATTTGTAAAACAAAAAGTGATTCATATATGAAATTGTAATGTGTTTTGACATTGTAATTGATATATATAATGAACCATGCAAATCTGATAACAGCAAACGTTATGACAATGTAAAATGAAGTTCACAAACACAATGACATAACACATTATAACATCAAATGTGTTGTACAAACAACCCTCTACAACCTTTTGAATATTAGATCCTTGAGGTATTTTTGCTTTCTTATTCCTCGTCTTGTAAACTTTGGGTTCCTTCCTTCTTGATGATAGTCGTCATTTACTTCGAACCTTGAAAGGCGAGTGAACAATTGAATATGACATCTGCTCATCACCAACAATACAGTCATTGTAATCAGGAACTTCTTTCGTCAAATCATCATACAAAACATCAAGATTTATTTTACACAACTCAAACATTTGATGTTTTCAAATGGATTGAGTCTTCGCATGGCTTATCCATAAAATCGTCATCACTGCCTACTGAAAAAAAAGAGGTTACAACATGTTATATAATTAAAATACAGTACTGTATCTTAAATCCAACAAATAATTTATAGTTTACATACTAATGAGCAATACATAGATTTTTAATAAAAGTCTTTCAAGTCCTTGTATATATACGACATTAAGCAATTAAATATTTATCAGATACACATAAATAAAATCCATAGAAATAAAATATCAAACTTCAAATTGGGCTGGAAAACAAATTCAAGATATACGTGTATCTGAAATTTAAATCCAGATCACACGTACAAACACAAAAATGCATCTAAATCCAGCTACACAACTTGTATATGAATTTAATTTAAATTCGATATAAAAAAGGGTATATGATGATACAAAGGAATAATAAAAAAATTAGATCAACATGAAATTATTCTGATCGAAAAAGGCCTAACCTGAAAGAATTTCTATTGTTTACACCACGATCAGGTCGCAAACAAAATAAATGAATCAAGTAATTCTTATATTCTCCACCGATCGAACTGGAAAAAAAAATCGATATTTGTTTTCGTTTCCACTGATCAATCTGGATTTAAAAATTACAAATCGTGATTTATTTGGGGTCCGAAAAGGCATAACCTGGAGGTTTACACCACAATAAAATCGCATAAATAAAAAAACGTTAAAATCTTCTCTTCTCCGCCCACCAAATCTGAATGAAAAATTGAAATTGATGTTTGTTTTCGTTACAACATATTAATCTATATAAAAAAAATCATGATTTTTTATTTTTTAACCGTGCAAATGAATTAGGATCTTGAAAAAAGGAATTAATCACCCCAAATCGTAACTGCCTTAGCTTTTATTGGACCGGTTATAGAAAATTCGATGAGTTAATTAAGGGGGGTAATATGGATAATTCAAACTAGCCGCTTAGGATGGGGTCTAGCAATTGGAGCCCAAAAATCATTCCCCTTTTAAAATTCTTTTCTAAAATATGTATGTTATATCAATTGAATGGGCCTCCCCAAGATAGGAGATTTATATTTATACTAATGCGGAAAGAATGATGTTATTTTCAGTTTTTTTTTTCAATCCTAATTCTACACATGTTTTAAATTTTAAAAAATATTATAACCTCGTTCAATGAAATACATAGCATAAATACATTTATAGAAAATGTTAAATTCGAGTTTTTTTTAAAAACCAAAACGCATACCGCGTTTTTATTTAACAACAAAATTAATAAACATTATCAAAGTATATGTTTTAATGAAACGTATATCACACTCAATTTTAAGTTAAATAAATTATTTTAGTAAATTTAAATGAGATATATATCTCACTTACCAATTGTATATATTTCATTAGATTTTTAACCATGCATATAAGATAATATTTTGTACTTCAGAAAAACTTGAGTGCAACAGCACCCTTACAAATATGTTTCACAAAGAAATTCTCATTCAGAAAATATTTTGGTGGCATTCATAAAAGAACCGTTTGAATTTTAATTGTTATAGAGCTGTCAAATTTCATTATCTAATTAAAATTAATTATAATTCCAAAATGGGATGGGTCATAAAAACGCTGATCATTCATGGCTTCCCCATCTCAAGTCTCATCCACCTTATCTTCTTTTGGCTTCAGTTGTATACATGACTCAAATTGCAATCATTGGAGTTCTCAGGTTTGCTAATTGAAGAGGGAATAAGAACTTTTACTCAACATGGATATCATCTGTTATAAGGCCATGATTTCCTCATACTTAGTGAAATCATCTTTTATAAAAATTTAAATCCATGCTGCAGAGGAAGAATAAAAATCTGTTTTGGAAGGACTATCAATCAAATAACATGACCTACTACCTAAACAAATGTATTATTCACTGTGTTCAGATCCTCTGTGTGAAAGTCATATAGAATTCATATGACAACCAATGAGAATGCCATGTAAATAATAAAAAACCATCCCAGTAAAACTTACCTTTTTATTTGATATTTTAAAAAGAACCGTGCATGGATAATTTAAATAAAATTGTTATATCTACGTGACATGATCTTATAGGGTTTCATACGAATTCTATGAGGTTTTCACACAGGATCACACGGGATCTGGACTCTTATTCACCAAGAACAAATTGGAGGTACCTGCAGTCGATAAATTGGGAGCAGAACAAGAAGAAGCATCACATCCTAGGCAGGTCCCACACCCAACAGTCAAAACCTCACCTCTACATATGTTGACTTCATGTTTTTGTACTCCAAATTCGATCAGAATAGCTTCTAATAAATTATGCAAAACATACGGAGAATTGCGGGCGGCGCAGTATAACAAGGTCATCTATGTAAGATGGAACTTTCACAAGAACAGGTGTTAATCTGTACATATCCGGAATGCCACACCAAGGCGAATCATTTTCAGAGAGTTTTCACATGAAAGTTTAAAAGAAACACAGAGATATAAGATGTACATGAAGTCAGTCTGTACAGGAAATATATGAGCACAGATAAGATATGCCAAAAAAGAAAACTCACGCACAAGACACAATGATCAAAAGAGTTGAAATTTTAAATAAATGTTGAGATACCTCATGGTGGCAATGAAACCTGAGTGGAAAGGACACTTTTGTTCTCATTGTCTTCCCCTTCACCATACATGAACAATGAACACACTATAGGAGATGAACCCATTGAGAAGCTGAAACCAAATAATATCCCTATATAGACAGCTAGTGAATAAGAGCATGTGCAATGGATGCATGGAGTGGAAACCAATAGCAACATAAACTAATAGAAGTAATGCAAATAATAATACATATATATTCTTGTAATATATTTAACTTCGGTAGTTGCATAAAATATGGATGGTCACAACTATCATGATAATCTATGTTCAATAATTAGACTCTATGATGGACCTGGAGTTCGGTCTTCGTGCAATAATCCATCCCATAACACATTTAAAGAGTGCAAAAGTTAAAAATGTCAATGTTGTGGCCAAGTGTGTTAAAATCAAATCTCAAATTGACGCAAGCCATTTCACAAAGTACAAGAGTTCTCATTAAATTCACATGATTCCTTATCATTTGGAGTCCCTTCCAATGAATCAATGTGACGTGGTAAATAGGAACTATTCAAATAATATTAAACATGAAATTTAAACATATAGGTTTTAATTAGATTTATAGCATTTTATCTGTTAAATAAGTTAATCTAAACTATCAATCTTATTTTTGAGACATGCAAGCTTGAAGGCCTTTATGGCTGCTGGATGCAACATGTACATATTAAATCTCCAGACACCTAAGACTTCATCGATTGCTGACCTTGAAGGCCCTTATAGCATTTTATCTGTTAAATAAGTTAATCTAAACTATCAATCTTATTTTTGAGATATGCAAGCTTGAAGGCCTTTATGGCTGCTGGATGCAACATGTACATATTAAATCTCCAGGACACCTAAGACTTCATCGATTGCTGACCTAGATTCGAGCAATAAGGAGAACTGTGTGTCCTATTTTGAATACTATTTTGAATGAGGATCCAATTCTTAAAAGCATTTACCACAACTATATTACCAGGAAAATCAGGCTATATTCTCTAGTCAAAGAGAATAAGATACTTGGGTAATTGTAAGAAATAGAGTTCATGAAGCAAGGTTGAAGAATCAGAACAGTGGCCGCATCTACTATATAGCACATGACTTAATGAGGCGGCAGGGTATCCGTAGTCTTTTTTGTTTTCTGCTTTACTTTTTTTTTTAGGTTCGGAGAAAAATCATCTTTGGTCGAATCCACAATCCCTAACAGTTACACACAATACATAGAGAACGTGAAAATGTTCAAACGAGTATATCATGCAAACAGATGAAGCACCAATCATTAGAAAAGCAATTAGGTCACGTGGAGGCATAAATTCCAAGCAGCAGATTTATCAGGGGCAAAAGAATACTGGATATATAGATGACAATGTAAAAGATACCAAAATAAAAAAGGCTAACGTGCAAAGTTTTAATGCTTGCCTCTTCTGGAACCAAGCATGAAATGGAGCTGATATCCTGAAACAAAATCAGGAAAGATCAGATCTTGCTACAACTCCAATGTCTTAAAGCAACACCGTACAAACTAAAAAATTTACAAATACTTTTCTGATAAATAATGCCCTGTTCAACAAGCATAAATGATTTTGAAAAATGTTCAACAGGTGTATCTCACCAAGGGGAAGGAATCCATTATTCCCCCAGAGAACATTAAGATAGTCCAACAATTGAATTTAGATTGATCAGAGCAACTTCCACAAATATGCTATGAAAACTGTTCAACTATAGATTGATGATTGGTTTACTTGACCTGTAATACGTTCCACAAAGTACAATGAAGTTTTGGGAACATCAGATCTGGGCATCAACATCTGAAATCAACACCTCAACAAAGTACACTACATAATATGTCAGACTTTTTGCAGTAAAGGCCCATAAACAACAAACCTCTAGCTTATGTTGTGACTTGTGAAAGGTTCCTACTCATTTAAATAACCTTGATTTATGGCAAGTGTTGCAGACTCCCACCAATCTTGAAATTCCCCACCAAAATGAAATTTATTCGTAATCATCGCCCAAGAGTACAAGAGGATCACATTTTAAATGAACTGAGGAAAATATTACCATAATTTTTCTTTACAACTAAAACAGTTCTTACAAAAAAATGCACCTGCACTTCGCAGCTCATTTTCAAAACAAGTGCAACTTAAAAATATAACTAATGCAAGGACAACAATGAATGTAAAATAACTCAAACATGACATTGATTGGGATTTATTCATGACTTAAAAAATAGATATATAACTACTAGTCAATAATATGCTAGTATCCATGGGACTGGGGTAAACAGGCGGAGGTAGCTTTCCCAGCTTGACCGTAAGATCAGCCACGGGGTCTCTCTGATATCAAAAAAAAAAAAAATGCTAGTTCAAAATTAATAAAAAAGCAAAAAAATACCAAGTAATACAGAAAAAAGGAAAGGTAGGCAACACACTTTTAATTGCATGTCCTGCTTCAAATTTCAAAGTGAATGAAACTGATTCAAATTTGAAGAATGACAACATAATATCAATGCCATAAAATATCTAGGCCAATGCATCAAGTAGTGAAACATGCACATCAGATGGACAAGAATAGCCTTAAAAAGAAAATTGGTGATGTATCTAATTAATTAATGATTTATCCAACACTATACAAACTCAATAATTAAGTTAAGATGCCCACCAAGCATTGTCTTTGTCTGATCATGGCTATTAGTGCAAGTACAGCTACTGCAAAAGCTGTTAGCGGTAGTTGATAAGTGGGATGAACAGTTGAATAGATCTTGCATATCAAAATTTCTCTGGCCCACATTTGAAACAAATAGATTGGTCTTAAAGATAAGATCTTCCATCCTTCAAAACACCAACATGATGCTAAATGACAGCCAGAAGAGTGAGCGACGTTCTCCACATCCAAAACAAGAAAAATGGGAGGCTAGTAGGCTATGAAACTGTTCGACCATAGCAAATAGATGCAATGTAAAGATTTTTCGCCCATTTTTCCTGTGACAAGCCAGATGATGTTCGATCAAATTTAAAGGCTATGTTTATACAAGAATGAAACAACAGCATCCAGATCCATTCAAAAAATGATTGATACCTTAACATGTGCACTGGGAAATGCAGAAGTCCGAAGTGTCTCTTGTGTTTCATCTGTAGGTTTCTTTCGAGGTACACTCAGAACAAGTGCAGCTTGGTCCCAAGTTGCAGCAGTTGCAGTTATACGATAGCCACCATCCCACCTACGATGGATGCCCTCACTTGGGTATAGAAAATCAAGTTCCACAACCTATCCCGTCAAACATCATAAATGACAGTATATAACGTCAGTAGCTATATAATGATGACATGACAACCAGTGTTCTAAAAAGCAAGATTAAGTGGGCGCCTAGGCAGAATCATGCCTACCCCCTCATCCAGTGGATTAAGCAGTGCAATGGATTAATGATTACCCAATTAGAGGTAGACTGTTCTTGGATGACCTTAAAATTAGCTGTTATTTTATTTTATTCTTTGTTTGAAGACATCTCTTTCACTTCCTCTTTACATTCTTTTTTCATGGGGTATATACTATATCCCCCTCCATGTTCAAAGTTTACCACTGTAAATAAAATCAGAGGTGGTGTGCTCCCACCTTTTCCTTTAAAAAAGATGACATAACAGAGTGAAACAAACCTGGTCCGTAAATCCTGCATTGCGCGACATAACCACCCCCCATCTGCTGCCCGCAGTTGCCATAGATGTGACATAAAACCCCTCCCTCCATTTTTTGTTTATCCATTTAAATGGGAAAGAATCACTAACCTTGTAGGACTGCTGTTGATATGGCGTACCTACATTGCAAGATCAACAAGAAGTTAAAATTCAAGCAGAAAACTTAGTAATCAACAAATAAAAAAGGTTGATCAGTGTTACCTTTAGACATCACTACTAAAGAACTTCCATTATTTGCTCCTGCTACTGCACTAATATAATAGTTCTTCTCCCACTGTTGCATAATCCAATCCTGCAAACACAAGCAATGAATTAGCTCGCAGGGGCCAATATGAAAATAACACAAATGCTGGTGATAATGCAGCAAGTGGATTCGGTGGCATAAAATGTGCTCGGAAGTTAACTGTGGAATAGACAAAAATGATTCTGTGATTCTGTCCACAACTGTGTTGAGTAATCAGCAACCAAACATAAACAAATATGAATATGGATGGGATACTAACTTTGTGAAGAAAACAAGATGAAAGTTCATAGACTTGAGATGTAAAACCAGTGCCTGCATCCATAATCAGTGCCCACAGATTTGCAGAAGAGCCCACACTACTAATAAACAGCCCATCTTCATTCCCTTTCTCAATATGTTGTGCAAGTCTTGAATCTGTTACATTGTAGTGATACCTAACACGAATAAAAAAAACAGCTTAAGTTTCCAGTAATAAGCGAGGCTTGAGATTATGCACCATGATGATGTCTACCTTTGCTTCATAGGTCGGTGAGCATTATAAACACTAATCCATTGTGTTGCAGGGATCCCCATCCGAACCTTCTTCTTTGGTTGTTCATCATCCTCTTCATCCATCATTAGGCGACCTCTCTTATGACCAACCTGATAGATAAGCTTTAAGACATTCAACCCAACTTTAGTTGTATTCATACTACCAAGTTTTGCTTGCAATGAGAAAAGGCAAAATGGTACCTTCTGAGCCCCATCAGTGTGGATCGGCCGAGTATCTGGGTTTGGGCCCACTATTCCATCAAAGAGAGAGATGCACCTAGCATAATTAGGTTCCTCATCAAATTTTAAGTTCACCACATACTCCACAAATTGTCTGAATGGTTGGGGGCAAAAACAGCACAGTGCTTCTGGAGACGTGGCCATCTTCTTTTTACAGACAAGGAAGCTTTTATTCTCACCCTATGACAAATGCAAATAAATAGGTATCTCAAAAGGAACAGATGAATACTTTATTTTCTCACTAAAACTTTTCTTCTTGGAATAACAATTTTCTAACCATATCATACAGACGACCCTATTTTACTAAACATCCTCTATACTCCATCCAATCAGCCTTACCTTTATGCAGAAGCAAAACCAACTATGCCAAGAACAGATGCCCATGCAAATTGAAACAAATCAACCTTATAGATATTGCTCCATGCAGGAAGAACATTTTGAATAACATTATAAAAAAATCCAAGGTGGTGGTGAAAAGACTGTCGCAATGGGATTTGTTCTTACCCATGCTTATATTCATGTTGACATGGATAGTAAACTGATCCTCATTGAACTCTACCATTATACCATAAATCTATGACATAATGTTATATTTTTGCTCGTAGGTTGAAAAGTTGCACATGCATGAAACCTCAAGAAAATATTCTCTTTCAAGAATATCATTTCTCATTTTAAGAATTTTCATGACAACCTTTCCAAACTTGTATAGTCGAAAACTATCCTACAACTGCATCAATTAAGGTAAAATTCTGCATCTCCAATTGAAAACTCTAAAAACAAAAGATAGAATAGAATGACACCTTACCAAGCTAATCCATGTAAACAACACCAGAATACTCTAATATCCACAGATTTATTATGCTTAGGCAATGATTGACGATAAACATAAGTTTTCATAAATCTGTCCAACACCCTGCCTTTGCAATCTCTGCATGAGAATGAAATACTAATACAAAATAAAATGTTCTACAAGCCCAAAGAGTTTTCAGTTTAAGATCCACTGGGTTTCGGATATGATATATTAGAAATGTCCTCAAAGTTTACATGCTCATTCACTTCCATTTCCAAGAACAAAAAAAATGCCAAATTGCTTTGTCTAGCCATCAGCTAAAAAAATCAAGAAAATTCAAGTGACTCACCTGATATCCTTGCCAAGGTAGACGACCACGGAGTAGAAAAATGAGAGTGTAAGCAAGAGATTCTAAATCATCTCTCCTGCTTCCTGTTCTACCCAAGTGAGCATGCACACTTGCGTAACGCACTGTTCCCCTGGATTATGGTGTCAATAATGGTGTGTTAACAATAGATGAATCACACTGAGGAAAACATACTTCTAAAAAACGAGCATACATCTCTCTCTCTCTCTCTCTCTCTCACACACACACACACACACACACACAACACACACACGCGCGCGCGAGCGCGTGCACACACACAAAGGAATAAAAGAAGAAGCAGAACTCAGCAGCACAGATGTGTGATGAAATCAATTACAAACCTGAAAACATCAGGTCTTTGGTCATATGCCACATGCTCTCCAGTAGAACTGTCCTTCCATTTAGTAGCTGATTCCCGGCAGAAAAAGTTAGATTGAAACAAGCAACACAAAATATATGAAGCTTAATTGCCAGTGACATACCTAACCCCAGATCAACAAGGAAGAGTTTTTTGTCTTCAGATGTCCCAGGAGGACCAAGTAAAAAGTTCTCTGGTTTTACATCTCCATGCACATATCTAAAAAAAAGCACTCAAATTCTAATTATATAGTACAAAGCAGAAAAGTGAAAAATCATTATCACGATGATATCAATACAGCATATAATACACATATATGAGATCTCACCCCTTAGAATGCATCTTTTCCAATATTGAGATTGCTTCAATAGCGATGCACGCAACCATCTCAACTGACATTCTGCACAGAGAATGAAAACCCAAAGAAAAAAAGGGAGGTAAGGAGTATATGGTAGAAACATAAACAGAATAAATAAATAAATAAATGTACAAATTCTATCAAGAACTCACGTGTGAGAGTTATTATTCCAAACATCCCACAGACTTGGTCCCAGTATATCCATAACCTAGGAAATTTAAAGTGAAATTAGGTACAATGGTAAGCATAACAATTAAAGAACAATAAACATAGCCAACGGTAAAGTCATGAAATTACCATGACATAATAGTCCCCTTGGCGACCCTTGTAATGAACTCTGGGTACCCCATGAATGCCCCCAAGAGTGCTGCAGAAAATGGCCATCGGAGAAGGTAAGACAGCCACATTCTTAAACTTTTCTTCAAAAACCGACAATGAGCATAAGGATGGATGATCATTGGATGAATGTAAAAGTAGACTTACTCATAAACTTGCCATTCGTATGGGGGTCCATAATTACATCCCTTACTGCTTCTGTGCTCGAACTTCAAAGCAACCTGATGTGACCAATAGGACAAAAATATTACTACAAGCACTTGACCCAGGTGGTGAATAAATCATAATTCATAACAATAAAAAAGGAGGGTCTTCCATACCTCAACAGCACTGGCACCTGCAACTCTCTCATTCATGTTTGTAACAGAAATACGACGTCCAACATATACTTGTCCAAATCCACCCTTTCCAAGCTTTCTTTCAATTCGATAAGTGGGTGAATTACCAACTTGAACCTGGAAAAAACAAATCTAAGAATATGAGGAATGAAGAACTGAACAAAGACCATGATATGACAGATAAAATCAGAACCAGAAATTTTCCATTATTAGTGAATGAAGAATTGTGGCGGAGAAAAAAAAACCGCTTGGAACTTTCAGAAGACTCAACATCTCAAACTGTAGGTAAAAAATGGTTTCATCATTTGATCATATGTTAGGAGTGAACTTTTAGAAAATAGTGGGTTCCAACTTCTCAAGTAAAACCACTTCCTTCTTATTTTTCTCATCGTTCCTTTTTCACTTTCTGGAGAATTAGCAGCCTATCTATTATAATTTTATAACAGGTCACCTTTATTTTAACAGCATGTTTCCATGACTTCGTGCTTCTAATGACGGTAACACAATTTTCTACAAATTTCTGAGAGGATATACAGTCTAAAACTGGCAGCCCTATCATTTTGTAATTTACTAATATCGTATACCAGGCATCAAGGTTTCTAAATAATCAACCAATTTAAAGCAAAATTCTAAAAATCAAAGCATACCAATTTCAGAATGCAAGAGCCCAGACAGGAAGGAGCATATCATGAACATTAAAAACCCAAAAAGATTAAAAAACAACATTACATTTCTCATCCCATTTTTTTCAACCAGAATGTAAAAAGGTATTTATACAATTTCAAACAATTAAACTACAAGCAACAAAAAGAATTTCCATCCAAAGAAACTTTCATAATATGCAATTAAGCTTATGCACAGAAAAGCACAAAATAACAACAAAATGTCAGAGTGCCATACAGGCATACCGCTGAAAATACTAAATTCAAATCACAGATAAAATCAAGAAAAATCAATCATTTCTCACTCAATACTTCATACATGTTTAAAAAAAAATCCACATAATCCAAATGAAGTTGCGGAATATATATGCATTATAAAGACCAGCCACAACCAATAAAAAAAGGAAAACAAAAAAAATCAGCAATATCACATATGTTCAACGATAAGAAACCACAAAAGCATTGAAAAAAAAGAAAGAAAAATGAATTCACAAGAAAAATGAATTCACCGGAATCCCAACTAAACCCAAACCAATGTTTTAAAAATCCCTTCTAGGTCCTGATTAATCCCCCGCCTAGGTCTAGGTGGGCCCAACCCGCAACGCTTAGTGCCTAGCCGCTTTTCATATTAATCCTTAGTTTGACTAATAAGTTATTAAGTTACTTTATATATTATTTATTAATTAATTAATTTTTTATGATATCCCTATGAAGATTATATTATTAATTTTGCTTTGATGTTATATTTTGTAGTCTAAAATCATTATATATATTTGTGTTTTGAAGATAATATAGGAGAATCTTATTACAAGAAACCCACGAAATAGGAGACGAGGGATCTCCTTACATCAAAGGAAAAATATTATTATCATATAATAATATATATAATATGTATATGTATTTTATTATTCTACAAAGTGATTGATTAATCCCCGATTAATCCCTAGTCCCTCTTCAACCAAGTCTAACATTTTTTACAACATTGACCCAAACACAAACTTGCCAAAGAAAATCGTAAAAAACTAAAAAAATTGTGAGAAAACCTTAAAATTCAACACAATTCCACTCAACACCACAAAGCCTCATCATCCCAATCAAATGCAATTATCAATCGAATAGATAAAATAAAGACTCAGCATTCAACCTGAACTGAAGATCATCAACCGAAAAAGACATTCATTTCAAAATCAAAGAAAGTCAGACCTTCTCGGGGATCGGTGCGGTGCTCTCCTCACCCTCCGCCACCACGACCTTCTCCACGCTCCTCCCCCCACCGCCGCTTTCGTAATCCTCCATCCCCCTCTCCTTCTCCTTCTCCTTTACACCACCACCACCACCTAAACTCTCCTCCTTCACTGGCTCTTCCTCCTCCTCCTCCACCAACGCCTTCTGTCGATGAAGCTGCTCAACCTGGTTTCCGTTAATCCTCCTCCCGGAGGTCCTCCTCCGACCTCCAACGACGGCGGTGTCGACCGGCGTCTTCTGTTGCTCTATCGGGCGGCCCCTCAGGCGCGCTCCGCTACGCAGCACACGCATCGTTCATCCATCAAATCGCATGATCGGACCGGATTCCACGATTCGGAACTTCTCCAATCGAGGTGCGCGAGATCGGACGGTGGCGGAGACGGATCGACTGCCTTCACTGCGGATGCTAGGGTTTCGAAAAAAACAGAGGATCTCTCAAGATAGAGTGTGTGTGAAAAGGAAGGATTTTTGTGCGATAATTAATATATGTTTTTTTTATGTGAATTTGTAGATCGAATCGATGGTATATATGGGCTTTAGAGTGTGCGTAGCATGTTAGTGTATGATAACGCGCGGAACAACTAACTGACGGGGAATATTTCGAATGCGTGATGAAGTGGGAATACCATACCATGATCTCCCATCAACGTTCAAATAAAGCAAAGGTCCACCGATTGGACGGTTAGGGTCTTCTAGAATGTGAAAATGATTTTTTTTATTTTTTACTGATGTTACCGAACGGTGTCAACCGTTACTGGGTTTTCAACGTGGAAAATAGGGTGCGGTTACTCCCACCACCCTGTTTATTAAATATACAACCTAAAATTACCAAAATACCTGTTTTATGTTTTCTTTGAAATGCATTAAACCCACAACCCATAAACTTTCCACCACCCTACAATAAATGAATGACCAAATCCACTACCCAAATAAAAAATATAAAACCTGCACCCACCTTTTCTCTCCTCCCGTGTTCGTTTCTTCTCCGCTCTAGACGGCGTCGGCAGTCCGATCGATCATCATCCTCCTTGGTATTTTAACATCATCAACCACTTCATTGTACTTATTTAACATCATTAACTTGAATGTGTGGAGTAACAGCAAATCAGCAACACATATTTTTTGTTTGGAGTCAGTCAACTACAGCAAGTGTAGTAATATGATTTGAACAATTTTAAATTTCAGCATTTCAAACTGGTTTATCAGAATTTCAACAATTCAACATTTTGTCAGCATACATATATAAATCCCATTCAATCCCAACCATTTCATTGCACTTATTCATTTGAACAACATCAACCTTGAAGATGACATACATATGGGTGTGAATTGACTCAAACATACTGAAATTAAGAACAACCAGTTTATAGTGGTTGAATGGTACTTATCATCATTTCAGTCAGCAACTACTCGATTATGACTAGCTTAGGTGAGAGAAATGAATCCGACAAATTCAATGTTGACCAGATTGTCCCAGTTCGACATAAGGTTAGTCGAGCGCCATTGACATAATTGACACAACGTCTGTCGAATAAAATATAAAAAAAAACAATGAAAATGGATCATTCGATGTACCTCTAGTCAACAACAGGGAGTACCATTCGACAGTGCCTTTGTCGCGGTTCATTAAGCAGGTCGATGATTGACTTGTCGATCGTGGCCCATATAACATGATGATATTTTGACGGATTCGATGGAGATGTGGTCGGCTGTTGGGCATCACACTCGACATACCCTCTGTCGAATGTGACAAATGCATGTAAAATGGGGGAATACCGAATACCTTCTTCTTCATTGGTATAGCCGCCTCGGTATCTGTGTTCCACCGCCTTATAAACAGAGACCCCACTGCACAGGCTTCGGGGACGAATGAGTGACCCGGATTGGAGAGTCCAGGTGTCGAAGTACCGGACGCCGGCAACGGATTCATTGTGCTTCCCGTCGTCGCCGTCCTAATCGACGCCCACCTAGGTCCGCTCGTGGCCCTCAACGATGCTCATGTATTGGACGATCCTGATGCGCCGAGGGTCCCCGGTGATATGGATTCTTTGATCGAACCCTCCAGACTCATTGGAGGAGAGAAGGGGAAGGAGGAGAAGAGATGAGGTAGGTGGTGGGATTCGGGTTTCATTTGGTAAGTATTTAATAGGAGGTGGGTTTGGTTAAAAATAAAAAAGGAGGTGGGGGGTTTAAAAAGGTGGTGTCCCTAATAATTTAGGTGGTGGGAGTAACCGCACCCTGGAAAATATCACACGATCCATTTTATAGTTTAAAATAAAATGTAGACCGCACGTGTTTTTATTTATTTTTAAATCATATACTTCATCGATTAAGTAAGGTATGTATTTTTATAAAAAATTATATGCATTGAATGATATCATTTATTTAAAATATAAATTTTTTCTAATGATCTATATATCTCAATACTGTAAGTGTAAGTGGAAGGGACCAAAGAGGTACATGGGATATGACAGTGAAATAGAGCTCTTTTCAGTGCGGCCAAAAATAAAACAATGCATTCGAGGAAAATGTTACGACTTAATTATTCATGTAATCAATTTTCACAGTACAACGCTTATCAAATTTTTTAAGTATATTTTTATCAACAAAATGTATAGATTTATAAAACAAATAAAATATATATTTAAATAAATTAAATATATAATTTTTTACATTTTCCCCTATTAGTTACACAATGCAATATATACATTTTTGTTGAGTTAGGAGGCTGGGGCGGATATACTCGGGGGCAATGGGATTCAATTATATGTTTAGGATAAATTTTTTTTAGTGCTGTTATACATTTTTTTTTCAACCTCAATTTCACTTCTTCACATTAACAAGATACATGTTTCAATTGAATTTTTTTACATTTTTTTAAATGCATTTATACAATTCATTGAAGTACATCGTTCATTTTTTTAATTGTACATCTTTGAAGAGAGAGGAGAGGGGAGAGAGTGAAGAGAGAGGAGAGGGGAGATAGTAGTTTCAGTTGATGGGGTTACGAGAAAGGGAGGGGAAAAAAAAGTTTTCCTCCCACAATAAAAAAATTTAGGGAAAGGGAACATTTTTATTTTCTCAATCTGAGGCACATACAACAGTTTTTTTTTATAGTTTAAAATAATTTCTTTTCCATGATTTTCTCTGTGACAAAGTTAGGTGCGCGCACACCTTATAAAGTACTAATAATTCTGAACAACGGTTTCAAACAGTTATGTTAGTTACAGTCTTTGTTGCTTTGTTATTCTTCCTGTTTTGGGGCAAATTGTGCCGACTCAGTTTAAAGAGACAAAAGAATGAATTACTTTACAAGGCTGTTGGGAACCACGGATGAAATTACATTAACACAAAAAGGGAGAAAAAAAATCAAAGTTAAAAAACTGAATTTTCTTTTGTACCCAAAAAGGAAAAGAATGCAGTGGCCTTCGCTAGCAGTCCCAACTCATGGTAACAAGGAGGAGTTTGTAAGACCCATTGATTCAGCAAGTTCTTTGGCTGCAAAATCCGTTGCTTGCTCCTACAAAAAAAAGAAAACGAATAACGATATGCGAAATGAAAAGCATAAAGAATGTGCATATACTAATCAAGCTATAGGAGAAAAAAAAGAGTGAAGAAAACATAATGCGAGGTTCACACGAGTGGTTGAGTAATGATGGCAGTTCATTAGATTGAGATGATCATCTTAATTATAGAGCCTGGGAGCATGCGCATGCGAATGTGCGGTTTCAGAGAATGATATACATGTCTAAACATTCAAAGAATTGTTAAATGTGGAGTAGTTAAAAAATTAGTCTTGTTTACAATTCATCATTGTAAGATGGTGTACGGTTGATTCCGTGAATGAGGATTCAGGTTAAGCCTATCAATGGATCAGATATGAATCGAAGCATATGATAATATGAGTGTGCATATGGTAAATCAACAAAAGAAACCTCTTGCTTGTAGACATCGGACATACCTGGAGGCGATGCAACAAGTACATCAAAAAGAGATGGACAAAGACCTGAAAGATGATAGCGAGAACATTTATCGAGTTACTCTTGATGAATGCATTAAAATAACTTTCTTTAGAATCATTGGAGCATCAGAGACTAGGCTCACCAGGTAGAATAGAAGAATCAGTCGAGCGATTGGGTATCTCCAAAGAAATCGTGTGGCCCTCACAGCTCCTGAATCTAAAATCTTTGCAGCCTTTTGCAACTACAACAATCAACAATAAATCTGACCTGTGAGCTCGGGGTGTTGGGGGGGGGGGGGGGGTTAGAATGTGCAGAGAGGAGAAGAGGATCGAACCTGAACGCTTGCAGCTGCCATATGTCGATGACGCAAAGGAAGCGGCCTGCAGTTATTTCTTCATTATAAATATGTATTCAAATGTCATGCACATTTCTTCTACTTGATGAGTTTTTACACTTTTTTCCATCATGTTCTAATTGAATTAGATTTTTTTTTTTGAATTATTTTGAAGCTCAGATGCCATTAAGCATCTTTACACATCCAAAATTCATCTTGTAGGGTAGTTCTGATAATGGCAACATGGGAACGAAAACCAATAATCACTAATTTATTATTCATTCTAACTTTATTACTCGTTATAAGCCACGTTTGACTAATATCCTTAGAATAAGTCGATTATATAATTTGTTTATAGTTTTGGCATTAACTGTAACTTGTACAACTTTTATGAACTGGAAAATGTCAGGGACAGTCATTGTTGCAGTCACTTTTGCAATCCCAATATGTTTTGAATTTTTTTGAAGGTATATACTAGCATAATATACATACCTTCACGAAAAATGAAGTATATACTGAATGAATTGAACGTATAACTTTGTGGATTTACCTAATTGAGCACATACTAGGTCGAACTAGTGTATACTAGATTATAGAAAGTATATGCTATGTTAGGACTCCAGGAATGACTGAGTGCATCGGCACCCTTTCTAAACCGCCTACTTTAACTGAATTATCTGGCCATTAACATCTTCCCAACTTGGCCAGACGGCCCACAAGACCATAGAAGGTTGGACCTAGGCCATCCCCATGAACAGAGTGGTGTCTCTACTAGCGCACCACGAGATATTGATGCCTTACAAACTAAATAATATCTATAAAAAAAGGTTTAATTGCACTAGTGTTATTTTAATTATTTAATCACACTAACAGACTCTCCCCTTCCAGAAGATAGCTGTATATGTGGGACCACTTTCGTTGGTTGCCTTTGATCCAATATATATCTATAACCATCAATTCATGTGCTTTGAATTCGATTCCGTTACAGTGATCACAATAGTATGACTAGAGATGTCCCTTCCTTGCAGGGAGAGCGTAGGTAGGCTTATGTTATGGTCAATCTGACCATGTTAGCCAAATGTGGCCCATTAGGGCATTTGTGTACCCAAAAAATGTGATCTAGCCCCAAATTTATAAAAATTTGTGGCACTATATGCATCTTACCAAAATGTCTCTCTCTTTCACTCTCCCACAAAAATCAAGTTAAATTGTCTGATTTTCATTTCTTTTCCCTGACATCCATCTAGGCCTTTTCATCAACAAATGCCTACCTTGATAACCCTGTTCTTCGATGAATCAAATGACTCCAGTCACAATGAAACACTTGGGCTTTTACCTTCATTAATTGAGTATTGACTCTATTAGTAAGGATCCCAACCATTGAATTTGATCTCCATTTCATAAAAATCAGATTCATCTTTATAAGATTGATTCTGAACGATAAAAAAAAAAATTTCAAGCAGGGGGATTATGATATCTTAATTAGCAAATCACACACTAAATTATATCTTAAACTAAATCCAATTAATTAGTCACGTGGTTCCATAAGCAGAGGAAGAGAGAGAAAAAATTCCTCTAAATATTATTAATTAATACGCTATAGAGGTTATTTAGATATAACCATGAAACCAAAAATGGTTCCCTAAAATATTTTATTAGCTTATGCGAGTCACTGTATATATATATGGACAACAATAAAAATTGATAAAATATGTGACATGCATATGGGCATCTACTAGTATGACAAGCGCCAAAAATCCATTCGAGAAAAAGTAGTTAATCTAGTTTCTATTCATCTATTCTTTCTCTCTTGAAGATTGGAGTTCAATAATATCTTGATGATAAGACCACAAGAGCTATTGTTCTGGTTTTTGTACTACTATTTACGGAACACAGAGAGAGAGATTCTAGAACTGATAAAGAAAGAGGCAGCATACTCAAGTGCTCTCAGATCAGTGTCTTCTTCCCAAGCTGATGATGCTCTCCGTGAAATTCTACTTCTTTCTGCTTCAACCTATTGAACATGTGTCCATTTTACTTGTGTGTATAAATCATGATTTGTACTTAATATCACAAGTTCTAAGCAAACAAACAAGAAAAACCTGTGCTTCTTGATGACGCTTCATCTCTTTCTCCAATTGGAACTCTGCCGCTGCTTTTTCACTAGCCATGGCTTCCAATTGTGTTTGTTTGTGGTACTGAAAGTGATAAAATCATTATATAACATGCATAGATTTTCCTAGAATTTCCTTCTCACTAATCAAAGAAAGAAAATAGAAAATAGTTGTCCTCTTATGGTTCACAAGTAATCCCTATTTTAATCTGAAGATGAATAATGCATAATGAAATTCTGACATACCAACAGATCAGTCAATTCGCGGTATCGTTTTTCTAATTCCATATGCTCCTGTCAATATGATTTTCATAAACAGGAATTATCAACTGAAACATGTCAGATTACATTGTACTATTTACAGATAAATTAATATTAATTAACAAAAGCAAATAAAATAAATCAGGCAGAAAAAAATTAAAGATTTTAAACACAGATATTAAATATTATGATGTTCTAGTATATGTCCACAATATGTTAATTGCAAATAACTTCTGTAGATAATATCAAAAGAAAACTGTTAAAGTGTACCCAACAAGGAAAAGAAAGCATTTTGCATAGCCCTCTGCCTTGAGCTGCTAGGTGCTTGCCTAGCGGCCCATCTCAGGTGCCTACCTAGGCGAACATTGATCCGTTAGCTTTTATTCCGAATAATACATCAAATTTTAAATCTCTCATTCCTATTTTGCTGCTGCCTAGGCATTGGTCTATGCCCACCCTGGCGGGTTGGGATCGTCTGTGGGATGCCACAGGGTCGTCCCTGTGGCACCTAGTAAAAACCCGCCACGTGGCGGGTGGCGGGTCCCCATTTCATCACTTCATCCTCATTTCATCATCTTTTCAAAAAAACCCAAAACAAATAATATTTTCGAAATACCCCCTGACCCACAAAAAAAACCATCCATCACCCCCTGAAGTAGCTTCCTTATTTTTTCATCAGGACCCCCCAAAAAACAATATTTTCAAAATACTCCCCCCACTCACCTGGACCAAAACAGGAGTCCAAGCCTAATTTTTTTTAAAAATTTTTAAGTCATTATAAATTATATTATTTTACTTATCAATAAAAAAATAATCTTTTATTAACTTGGACTTCAAATCTGTCTCCAAGTAGAAAAATAAGATAACTTAGGGGTATAATATTAATGTCTACAATCAGTGACAGAGTGAGAAATTTCATCCATTAAAAAACTTAGTGTTGTTTTCAACAATAAGAAAATAAAAAAGTTGATGAAAATTTATAGTCTAAGTTAAAGTCTACCCCTATTAAGTAAAATTTCTCACTCTGTCACTTATTGTAGACATTAATATTATACCCTATGTGAACTATTTAAAAACTGTCATTGTTTGGCAACACCTAAAAAAAAGTTTTTAGTTTTTTAATAAGCTAAAGCTAGAAGCTGTGATCAACTTAAATACATTATCATTACTAGATTTTATATTTGAACTGTGTCTCAAAATCTATGTTTTATAAAACATTTGGATAATTGGAGTTTCTCCATTTCAATATTTCATTAAGTTTTAAATTTATTAGAATTTTTTGTTAGGGTTTGTCTTTCTCGTACACTTTTATGTTTTATTGACATTTATTTTATTGCAAATAAATGAGGAATTATTCTTGATTATCTTGGTGTCTAATAAGAAAACTAAATTAAAACTTTTTAAACTGAGTTTGTATTTGTGATTTTCTTTGTTTTTTTTATAAAACATTTGAGTGTTTTTTTTTTAATATCTTTTTTATGTAGGTTATAATTTTAGATGGATTTTAAGTGGAGGATTGTATTTCATTAAAAGAAAAGAAGAAAATAAAGGAGAGAATTGGTTTTTTTTATATAACATTTGAGCTTTTGTATTAATGAACTTGTTTTATTTTACTTAATCTTTTGATGAATTTATTTTATTTCAAGTACATCATATGACTACCAAAAAAAAAATTGATATTTTTATTAAGAAATTTTTTATATGAAAAGATTAATTCAGCCCACCAAAAAAAAGTATCATGAATCCGTCCCTGATTATATCTTAAAAAATATGCATAAAACATAAAAAACTAAAAAGCTATTATTCAAACTGTATTACCAAATGGATTTGAATTTTTTTTTATGTTAGGCCTGAAACTCAAAAACCCATGCAAAAAAGCGTTGGTACATTCATAAAATAATAAAACGGCAACCGCCACAAACAACTAAATATGAATAATAATAAAAAATCATTGTAGTGGGGACCACTTTTTAGATATTTTAAAATATAAGGGTGCAACATTAAATATTTCCGGACCTATGACATATCTAAATTCGGAAACTAAATACGGAAACTAAAAGAGGAATTGCGAGGCGCGACAGGACCCGCCACGTGGCGGGTTTTTACTGGGTGCCACAGGGACGACCCTGTGGCATCCCACAGACGATCCCAACCCCACCCTGGCAGCCTAATGCTTTTCAAAACATTGATTTTTCAAGCATTTTTGCTGCCAGATATCAATATTAAACACCATAATTTTCTACATCAAACAAAAAGGTGATTTTTTTTTTTTGGTTGAGATTTAAAAGTGACCACAATCTGCATATTTTTTCTGCAATATATACCATTGTCTCACTCAAATGGCAGGCATCTAGATTAAAATAAAATTGGCATTGCCTTGATAATATACTGAAGAAATTTCATGGCCTTGTAACCTACAAACCTATGTGGCATGGACAAGGACACGGGATACAACGACACGGACACGGCAACACAGACATTTTTGAAAAAAAAATAGGACATGGAAACGGCTAGGACACGGCAACAAATAATTTATATATATATATATATGAAAATTATTGCGTGCGGCGAACGGCGGGTGCGGCCGCGACGAGGGCCGTTCGATCGCGGGTCCATCGCATCCAACGGTCGACGTGAATCGCACCCGACCGTCCGATGCGATGGACCCGTGATCGACGGCCCGTAGTCACTGCCGCACCCGCCGTTCGCCGCACGCAATAACTCCCCTATATATATATATATATATGAAAATTATTGCGTGTGGCGAACGGCAGGTGCGGCCGCGACGTGGGCCGTTCGATCGCGGGTCCATCGCATCCAACGGTCGACGTGAATCGCACCCGACCATCCGATGCGATGGACCCGTGATCGACGGCCCGTAGTCGCTGCCGCACCCGTCGTTCGCCGCACGCAAACACTTCCCTATATATATATATATATATATATATATATATATATATATATATATATATACGCTCGCGATTAGGTGCGGCGAACGGCAGATGCGGCCGCGACGTGGGCCGTCCGATCCCGGGTCCATCGCATCCAACGGTTGACGTGAATCGCACCCGACCGTCCGATGCGATGGACCCGTGATCGTTGCCGCACCCGCCGTTCGCCGCACCTAATCGGTTCCCTATATATATATATATATATATATATATATATATTGTATATCCATGTGAAGTCAAATGTTCATACACCATCATTTCTTTCAAAATGTTTCAAAATACAAAATAGTCATACTCCATACAGTTTTGTGTTTTGTTTGTGTTTGTGTTTTGTTTGTGGTCTATGTCTTTTGTTTTTCCTTTTTCAGGTTTGTTTAAATTGGGCTCCTTTTTTTTTTTTTTGGGAACTGTTGGGCTGAAATAGGTTGGGCCCATGTCCTGGTCCGTGTCCTCGGCATGCACTAGGCCGTGACCAGAATTCAGGCACAATTTACAGGACATGCATGGGGCTGTGTCCGTGTCCGGAGGCCTGGGAGAAGTGTTCGTGCTTTGTAGCTACAAACTAACAAGCTTGGAAGCGAGGGTCAAAACAATTTTCCAGATTTGTTAAGATTGATTTAGCAGAAAGACTATTGCAGAGGTGAACATATGCATTAAAAAGAAAGAATTATAGTAAACAACTGACATGCCGTGAGTAATGCTCAGCATCTCTTTTCATGCCTGCCATTTCCACTCTCATTTTCTGCAACTCAGCCTGTCAATTAAAGCATCATAATCAAAATCAAAATCCTATGCGGCCAACAATTATACAGTTAGCATTTCATTTCCATCTGAACGACATGGAAAAAAGAAAATAACAGAGCAATGCAAATAACCATAAGTTCAGATATTGCAAACAGAATAGACTGCTGAACGACACAAACTTCCTGAAACTCCCAAATGGAAGAAAGTTTCAAATTTATAATCCCAGTTAAAATATAAATACAAAATTACCTCTAAAGAGGAAAACTTGTACTCTGCTTCTCTTTGACCTTGGCGTGCTCGTTCTGCTTCATCTTTCCATGCTTGCATCTAAATATTCAGACAAGAAAACAGAGTAAAATTCCATTGTCACTTTCTCAAAGATAATTGAATATTACAAGTGTGAGCAGAGCTTTAAGGTTCTGTCATAGCTGAATCCACAAATGAACACAAACATCAAGTAACTAGGCTTTTCAATCCACATGAATGACAAAATATGGATACCTAGGATGTTTCTAATACTTGACATTAAAAATTAGAAATTACAAAGTGATCATCCATCCCAGGTTCACGTTGGAACAAACTGAACTAAACTCACCTGCAAGGTCAGATTTGCTTCTTCAGGAGGTTTCTTTTGTCCACGACGAACACGAGCTTCCATGTCTTGTAGTTCTTGACTCAAAGATGCGCATTCCGCCTGATGTTATGCAGTGAAATTAAGACCAGCAATCAGAGACGTGATCAAACCCTAGCCAAACCCCAAAACTGCCCAAGTCCACCACAGACTCACAGGCATGTGATACTGACGCCATAACATACAAAAAGACGGTTGCCTTCATACAAAGAAAAGTCAGAATACCTCAAGCACCATGACCTTATGCTCCAGTTCATTCGCTCTTGATACACTCTCATCTGCTGTCCTCTGGAAGTGAATACAACCGTCAGAACTGAAATCCGGTGAAAAACAACATATTCCAAAGAACATTCAAGATATGCGCACAGTAGAAAGTGGAATAAAACAACAGATAACACCTTCTTAGAAAACAAAAAATCTCATGGTGCATCAACAAAAAGACGTTTTACATTATTAGAAAAAAAATCTTCAGTGGAATAAACAGAAAGGGAAGCATTAAACAATCCACATTGCAACTATAGACAAAATTCAGCAAAGTCAGAATAAATCTGACAGTAATTATATGCTAAAAGGGAATATATACCGGAAGGTTGAATAAATAACATTTTCTTATTTTTTTTAGGATAAGGTGGGAAGTACGCCATATACCTGTATTCTAGCGAGAGCACTGGAAGCCTCCACCGCTCTGTGCTCAAGCTCTACTTCTCTTTCAACGGCTGCCTGTTTACTTAATCATATAGAATTGAGAAGGTAAAAATGATACCAGAAAGAGGGAATGTGTATGATATTATACCATTTTGGTAGCATTGTGAGCTGTACGTTCTTCTTCTGCCCTACGCTCTGTTGAAGCAAGTTCTTCTCGCAGAGCCTATAGAACAAGAAAATGTATGTTACTAATTCTTTTGAAAGCCCGATATTATTCAGTCAGAGGAAAAGCCCAAGTACAAACAAGGAACAAGGGATCTACACAAATGTACTCATCCAACGCTAGTAATTTATTTGTTGCTAGTAAATAAATTTAAAAATTAAAAAGAAAATACAAATGCTAACAAGGTGCCGGAAAAAAAGCACCGTCTTCATCCTTGTATCATCTAATACATTACCTGCATCATCCGTGTTTCTGAAAGTTCACGCCCTCTCATCACAGTCTCCATATTTGCCTGGTCAAACATGCAAGAGGATAAGAGTCGACCAAAGAAACAAAACTATATGCAGAAATCATATCTTAAAGCCCCCTTACACTGGGAAGAGAGTATGCAGTTTCATCCAAAGAAATGCACAAGACTATTTATTAACCCAAAACGAAAGCACAAAATCAGGAAGAAAGATTATACTGGTCAAGTAAAGTTTTCACTGCAAGTTCAACGTTGGCTTCTCACATTGAATGGAATCAGTACAGGTTTGACAAAGATTATGCAAAGATGATAATCTGTTGAACCATGATTAAAGAAAACAAAACGTTGCAAAATATATATCTGAACACGTGACGGGGAGATGCCATCAGTACACTTGATGCAAATATTCTATATGCAGAGTGATAAAAAAAAAGAAGCATCAACTACTATAATATAATACAATGAGCACCACACATTTATCTAACATCAATTTGACTAAATCCAGTAAACAGGCATATAGTGAGAAGCATGTATCCACATCCACGCCTCATAATGACCAATGACACTCTCTTCAATTTGTGTTTGGTGCACTGATGACATCAGGATGGGCAACAACTCTCAGCAGTTAAAAAAAACGAAGCAATCACCAAGGCAGTCTGGCATATAGGAGGGTGTTGGATGGGAAAGACTGTATACAATCCTCATCATTGGCATTTTTTTGCACAAAGCGGACGCTCTCAGGACTCAAATCCTAGACTTTATCATGTTAGCGTCGATCACTTCTTTCTTCTAATACAATCTTAATAAGGAATGACCCCACAAATAAAGCAAGGATAAATAGTTAATTATTGAACAAAAAGATGGATATTTGTCAAAAAAAAAAAAAAAACACAACCTGTAAAGATGTTAGCTTCTCTTCAGCACCAGCAGCCTGTTTCTTTAGAGCATCCATCGAACTGACAAGAGCCTCAATTTCAGAGTTCTTTGCAGCCAAAGCATCAGCCATAATAGATTCAACTCTAGACACTTCCACTCTGGAATCAGATAAATCTTGTTGAAGCTGCTTTACACGGGCTTCATAGGAATTAGACAATTCTCTCTGTCATACAGCAGGCTGGTTAGCTGACATAGTACTTTCCTTCAACATAATGGAAAACCGTTGCCAAATTGAATAGAATCAAGCTCGATATAAACAGCCAAAATAATAAGTAAAACCTATCATTCACCTCTGCAACAAGAAGTTTATCCAGTTGTGCATTCTCGGATTTGTATTCTTGAAGACGAGATGAGAGCCCAGCACAAACCTACCAAATTAGCAAAATTCAGACTGCGTTATGACACAGAAAGGCCCCTCCTACAATGGAAGATCAAATTTATGGGAACTGGGAAGGAAATTGAATACACAGAGAATTTAAACCAAGCTGTATTTCCAAACAGTCACATGATGTTCTAGAATGTTAAAAAAAATTAATCTTAATGGTAGTATCTTGACATACAATTTAGAACCTCGAGTTAATAAATGAAGGAATTGCAACTATCTAATGTCTACAATGCTTAGTGGTTCTAAATATTGCAGCTTGCAATCATTACCATGTAAAACAGTTCACATGTGGATGATTGAATATAAGATCGTCATGCATATGCCTAACGCAAGATGGTCATCCCTAATATAATATCAGCCCCAATAACAAATTAAGTTATGAGGATTCTGTTGTCATTGAGAAGACTTCTATATAAAATCAGGTAAGAAAACACTACTATAATATGGGTTTTATTGTGGCCTCTGATGTTACTGGTATTGTTATTTGGTGCAGCCTAAACTAAGGGATAA
Organism: Acorus calamus; assembly: GCA_030737845.1. Taxonomy (NCBI): domain Eukaryota; kingdom Viridiplantae; phylum Streptophyta; class Magnoliopsida; order Acorales; family Acoraceae; genus Acorus; species Acorus calamus. Next base: position 10,533,274 of record CM060863.1, on the reverse strand, counting down.
AAATCAAAGGTAGTTGATGTTGACTCCTATGGGAAGATGAACTATGAACATTTTCTAAATAGTTTAAACAACTTTTGCAGGGAGGAGAACCCATTATCATCAAGTAAAAATTTGAAAGATTGAACCAAATTGAAAGTATTTTATCTTACCCTAGCTAACCTGGCCTCTTTTGACTGACCAGTTGAAACTGCACTCTTGAGCAATCCTTGAGCCTGCAAGCAAATTATAGAGGCTAGTAAAAAAGGAACCAAAAGACATCAGATGACTATGCTGCAACACATACATTACCTCATCAAGCTGATCTTGCACTCCCATATTAGAAACATCACTTTTAGTCTCACGCTTTGGTGCAGTTTGTGATGGATCAGGCAGCAAATCTCTGTCACTTTGTTGCACACTGCTGCTATTTTGTGTTTCCACACTTTCAGATTGATGCCTATCTAGCTCACTCTTCAGGGAAGCATTCTCATCTTCAGGTTTAGATTTTGGGTTCACATCATGTGAATATTCCCCACCGTTTAATGAATCTAATGTGGTTGTTATGACTGCTGATGAAGAAGAGTTTTCAAGCCCGTCTCCCACATTTTCCATGGTAGCATCACCATCCGTTGAGGTTACTGCATGATCTTTAATATCAGCAATTGAGACTTCCGCCACAACATTATCACCTTGCTCCAATCCATCATTTTGAGGAACCTCCATTAAATCATCACCTGAAACTGTTACATCTTTACTCAACTCTGACAACAACTCTGCACTTGGTTCATTTGTACTGCGATCTGAAGAAACAGTCACAGAATCTCCAGATGGGAGTGGTTCATCCTTGTCGGTTGCAACATCTGCCAGTGATGCTTGTATGCCAGTCTGCACTTTTTCAGCAACACTTGATTTAGGATGCCCCAAATTCAATGGCTTCAACTTTCCCTGCATGATATTCATGCAGGCACACACTATATCAGACAGCGGGACTGCATGTGCCACACATGCCATTTGTAAATACTACATAGGTATTTCCTACTGGGGATGCTTCTATGAAATCAGTTTTTAGATAATTGGATACATTATAACTTTTGGTTATAGATTTTGGTAATCGTGCGTTGAAAGTCAATAAAACAGCTTTTATGAAAAAAAACCTGATCAAAAGCAGCCTTTATTAAAAAACCATTTTTGCAAATTGGTTCCAAACAAGGCCATCGTAAATTATTTCAAAGGGTTGAGTTTATCCAAAGTCTATAGGAAGCTTTAGTTAAATTATGTTCTTCAATGGGATGAATTGCAATTTGTCATTCTAACATAGAACTCTTGATAAGTTTGAAAGGGATCATTTCTGGGCGATTTAAGATTTGCATGTGATTTCACATTGTTGTTCGCATGCATCAAAAGAATTTGAATTATACTAATAGAATCATTTGTAAATGTAGTTTGAAGAACTAACGATATACTGACCTTGTCTTTTGATTTCATCCTTCCAGATTCGAATTCCTGTCCATTGGACACTTCAACATACAAAAAATTAAAGTGAGTAGAAACCCCAAAAAATCAGTACAAATTGAAACCGATGCCTCGATCCATACCCGACGACTGTGTCCCCGGTTGTTCATCAGGTCCCGCGACCAACTTCGCTCTCCGGTCCACGACTTCGAGCAGGTCTGTTTGCAACTAAAACAAATCACTCTCACAGCCTCTCAAGATCATCCAATACAAACCACTTAATTCATTCTCAGAAATTCATGATTTCCAAAAAAACTCATCCAAAAATTCACATTTTCAATAATCGATCAAACCCTAGCGGTTCATCACCAGATCAAGAAAAGAAAAACGAAAGGCAATACGAGACTCCGGATTTCAAATCGGAAATCGAGGGGGGGAGGGGACTTACCTTCGGCGACCTTGAGCCAGGAAGCCATGATAGGGCGATCGGAGTAGCTCGTCTTCGTCTTTCACTCTCTCTCTCTCTCTCTCTCTCACTGTCCGATCTGATCGGATTGAGATCGAGATCCGGTTCAGTGCGGCATTTGTTCTCTTCGACGGTCGGTTGAGTTGGGATTGATTACTTGCTACGGAAGTGAAGATTAGCGAGTGGTGATCGATCGATTGAATCGGTTTTGGTTGTTGGAGACGGAAATGTGTCTCAAGCTTGTGTTTTTTTTATATTTGTTTTTTTAAAGATTTTTTTTTTGGGGTTTATTAAGCATGCGTTTATTGCGGGAAGATCTGGGAGAGCCTGTGTCGAGCTATCCAATATTGCACATTATTTCCTGAAACTAAAAAGGTGTAATTTTTTTTTTTTTTTTTTTTGTTGTAAAATACATTTAGACCCTTTAAGTTTTAAAACATATTTTTCATTAAGATGCGACAAAATAATTTTGAAAAGACTATTTTAACCTTTTAATTAATTTTGTAAATACAAAAAAAAGAGTCAAGATCACTTTGGATATGTTTTGTAAAATATTAATTACTACAATAATCAAATCTTCAAATACATTTGGTTCAATTTATTGCGAGAATTAACCACTCAATAGTTAATTAATGTAAAAATATGATAATGATTTAATTAAAATTGGTAAAATCGTACATTTGTTCTATTTTAACGGGAAATTCAATGACAGAAGATGTAAGTGCATGTTTTTAATTATCAAGGGGTGTTTCTACAAGTTTCAAAGACTTAAAGGAAGTTCAAACACAATTTACCCTTTTCTATGATATGGTAGGCAATTAGCCTTCAAAATTTTATAAATTGAAGAGGGAAGTCCAATATAATGCAGGAAAGCGAAATAATAAAATGAGGAAAATACATAGCCTGAGATAACACTTCTCGGTAGAGGAGAACTTTACCACAGAAGCCACCAGGGAGATCACTAGTAACTACTCATAAATCTGGATCGCTTCCATATTTATTCGAATCGAACTCATAGAGGCACAAAAATGACTCCATCCCTGGTTGAGAGCTACTATGGACAAACTAGATTTTTTTTTCACGTAGAGAGTGGCACTGTTGAATAAGACTTGGTTTCTGGTGAGCCAAACTAACCAAACCACTATTGTTATGAAGGACTGAGAAATCTTTGCTGCCTTGCTTCTATCCCATTGCCTTTTCTGAATTCTACTAGCCTCCCACGTTCCCTCCACAGATGAGAACCCCACATCCATCCCTGTTGCCTTTGACACCCAACTCCATGTGATTCTAACCAAAGGACAAGATACCAACAAATGAGAGCTAGTTTTCAGGTTCTGCATTGCAAAAACACAAAGAACATCCATTGTTGGTGCCCACCGTGCTCTATGGGCCTTTGTGAGTATTTTCTTAAGATAGACGGTCCAAAGGAATGCCTTCACCTTAAGGGGAAACATGAAACTCCATATCTCACGCGCCTTCCCCGCTTGCTAGCTAGGTGCATTTGATTACGCGATTGTACAATTTTTGTGTTTGTAGGAAGTTATTTTATGTAATCGTGTAACCAAACAGTTTTACTGTAACAGTTTCTTAAATACAAATCAATTTTAAAACTCAGATTCTTGTAGAATCAGTCTTATAATCGTACAATTAAAATTGATTTTCTGCAAATATTGGATTTAAAATTGATTATGTAGGAAGCTGCAAACTAGCTTTTGGAAATTGCAGCTTTGAGGCATTATTTGTCTGAAATCTATATGCAGGAAGTTATTATAGTAAAACAATTTGGTTGCACGATTGTAGAAGTTGCTTCCTGTAAGCGCAAAAGTTACCCAACATACAACTAAACGCTGCTTTAGACGGATTAAATTCGAATCTAATCTTACATTTGGACGGATTTGAGTTGGGGTTCAATTCGAGTTGGATTCAGATTGAGGGTTCAGATTTTGAAGTAAGGAAATAATAAATTTAAATGTTTTAAGTTAAATTTTTATTGTTTAATTTAGGAGAAGATAAAATTTGAATTGTTTAATTTATTTTTACTGTATCACTTTTTATCTCTTTATTAGTCTAATTAAAATATGTTAGTCATTTTCATCTTTCTTATTTTTATTGTAAGAAACATTGACTTTTTAAAGTTTTAATTGTTTAAAATGATATATTTTTAAAGTCAAACTCTAACTCAACCTGAATCAAACCCATTTGGATTCGAGTTGACCTTCCAAATTTGTGAGTCGGATTAGGTTGGGTTGGCTTCCTTCAACCTTAGGTTAGATTTGGGTTGACCTCCAATTGGACTCAACCCGTGTGAGTAGCTGAGTTGCACCCTCACACACAACAATTTTGAATAGCCACATAAGCTATTTTACTATGAATAATTATTTTAGTACAGATGAAAAAATAAATGATTTTTATTGTGTTTTTAGATATATTTGTGAAAGAAAGTAATAATTAAAATTTTATTGTTTAGTTATGGATAATTGTGAATAAAAAGTTGAACAGATGTGAATGTAAAATTATAAAAAAATGAATTTTTTTTTGACATATAAGCCCTAATTTCTAAGAGATGATGATACATGAATTGACATATAAGCCTTTAACCAGTAGATAAATCGGATATAATTTTACATTTCCAACCAGTGGCTTTTTGGAAGGGACACTCCACTCTCTCCCTTTCTCACATTTAAAACAAAAGTATTAATTTTTTAGTAGTGTTGTTATACATGATATTTGTTTTATCGCCAATTTCAATATTATGCTTAGGTTATATCCTGAGTTGCACATTTGACATGATTTAGATTTAATTTTGTTAATATCAAAGATGATGTAGTTTAAATATGATTTTATCATAGGGCATTCAATTTTGAGTTAGTTTTCATACAAAAGTGGAATTAGATCATCTGGATTTCTGTAGCAAAAGTTATAAGTATTTTTCCGATTATACCATGGGGATGGAAAAGTATGACAATAGCCCTGTTTGATGTTTAGCTCATATTTTGGAACAGTTAGAGGGAGTATTGGAGATTGGCATAATCATGAAATGTGTAGATTCTCTTCTTGGCTTTCCCATGGATGTTGAATTGCATAATTCGGAACTAGATTGTGGAAGTTATGCTGTTCTAGAGAAGGCTGTTCAGAATTTTAAGTCAGGGGCATGATTGTCATTTTACCTTCCTCTCAATACCTTTCAGTGGACTTATAAAGGGGGTTTTGCTGGGTCTCCGGCAGCAAATCTGAAACAAAAAAACATAGAGAAGGGGAGAAGAGAAGAAGGAGAGGAGAGGAGATTGAAGAGAATTTTGGTGAGATTATTTAATCCTTTGATTTCCTTTTGTGGTTTGTTTTAATTTGTTGATTGGATTCTTATTTGGGGGGGGGGGGTACATTTATTTTCTTTTAGAGTTTTGGTTATTGATTTGGAGAAGAAGAAGAATAAGGGATGATAGTGTTGGGAGACTTGGGATGTGCTTAGAGAGGTAAGACAGATTTCTGTTTTGTGAAGATCCATATGAATGTGATATCTAGAGACATATTCTGAGTATTGTGCTTTCATATGATATGATCATCTACGTGTCTAGATCTTATATAAAAAATTTGGTGACATTATATTACCTGTGTTATAAGTTATGATATGTTTTGTAAGGACTGTCCAGATTCAAATAGAAATTGACTAATTTCTGAATCTATTTTATTTCAGGCATTTAGAGATTAAATCAGATTATGATGTCTTCATAGATTATAATCCCAGAATATCAATGAATGTGTATGATTTATTGAAGAATTATTGGATGAGTATTTGGTGCTGTGAAGATCAAAGAGTAGGGTTGTTTGCTGCCCAGATTTATATATTGCTGCCCAGATTTGTTGTTGTGAAGATGTGATGTTTTATTGCTGATTTATAGGTGATTTAATTGGATGATAGCCTATGGATGAATGATTTTTGATGGTGTAGAATGATTGGTTTGATAGTTGGAGGTATAGAGTGTATTTTGCATTTGTTGGCTAGGATCTTAGGATATGTTATGGATTATTTTTTTAATGCATGGATGTTTTATTTCTTGGCTGATTTGAAGACTTTTGTCTATCAGAGGGGTCTGATGGGGGTTTCCTCAATGTGAGGAAATATGGTGATCTTGTGGTGGGAATGGCTATGCTCCCACGAGTCGAGTGGCGATCGCGTTACCGTTGGACTCTCCGAGCCATAAGATTCATTGCGGGACGTAGTACTCGTATCAGTGAGTGGATCTAACTTGTCATTCTGATAATATAGTTCCATGCTAAATCATGTTTATGGTAACTATAAGATTAATACGGTATGCATGATTTGGTGGCATCCATAGATATATTAAGGCATGATTAAATATGTTTATTTGAGATTGCATGATTACTTATCATATATATAATTATATTACATTGTCGCATGCTGATACATTAATTAAATCTGGAATGTGTAGTTAAAGGTAGGATTTGATATTATTATATCATGTTATATCTTGAATGCATGCTCATGATCTATCTTTGTTAATGGTTGCATTTTATGTTCTGACATCAGCATGATTTATAGATCTTTGCCTAAAGATATAGTTAGAGACATTGCTAGGGATAAGGAGTCTGATTGTATGGGTCAGATCTGGTAGCTTGTTGTGGTTTACCTCGTAAGTCCTCAACCGGTCTGTGTCGAGCCAGGGAGGGTTGATTATGGTAGTTCTTGCGAGTCATGAGTGCAAACCTGCAGTTGAGGTGAGGGTAAACTCTGGGTGTCATTCACGAGAGAACATTTTCGAGGTTCATCCTAGACGCCCACGGTATCCGATACTTCAAATCGGCTACGCGTCAGAGTGGTTGGATGACAGGGAGCCTTAGCCAAGACACTGGGTTTGACGGTTCAGTTCAGCATTGTGATGCTTCATGTGAGTCAGTTGAAGTGAGGGTAAACTCTGGGTGTCCTTCACGAGGGGAGCATTTTCAAGGTTCATCCTCGATGCCCACGGTATTCGATACTTCAAATCGACTATGCGTCAGAGTGATTGGATGACAGAGAGCCTTAACCAAGATATTGGGTTTGTCAGCCCTGTTTGCAAAGTGATGGAGTCTACGGCGGGATCCATTGATGCGGTTTGTGATGCAGTTGGGCTTTGGTGGACTTGAGGGGTGGAGTGGTACTTCCTGTATTGGCCGAGCCAATGCGTTTGCAGAAATGGGTCGCTTAAGAGAAGTCATTGTGCGACAAGAGGAACTGTGAGGTATTTGTGTGTAGTGGCGTTTCAGTCACTAGGATTTATATGTATATATAGCGTTGCTAACATGGGATGGATCTCCTGTGGTATGGGGCACAGACGGATTTGTATTTATGTTAGGGACATAATAAGGTTGGTGTGAGTTGGCCTCCTGTGGTATGAGACGCAGGCTGGTCGGTTTATACTTGATAGTCATTTATGTATATTTTTATGGATGTATTGGGAATTGTACTGTGAGGTGCTCTGTGGTTAGGTTCATTCACTAGGCCTTCATCGGCTTACAACCTATTTTTATGGGTTTCATCCATGTGTTGCGCAGGATCGGTAGGTTGGGTGTTGTTACACACACACACACACGCCCCTATGATTTTTTATACTTTGTTTTTTTTACAGTTAAAAATACATTCATATATATCTCGTTAGAAATCTAGTGAAACATATACATTATTATATCGTTAATTTTTTTTTTACATTTACCAAAAATAGATTCATTCAATTCTAAATGCAACGATATACATTTTTTGTTAAAACATATACCACATTAAATAATGTTTGCTATTTTTAGAAAAATAAAAACATGTGTGGTTTGAGTTTTAGAATGTAAAAATATATGACTGACGAGCCTAACATTTTCACACACACACACAGAGTACGGTCTGTGCAGTCCACGTATATACATCCCTTTATCGAGGTATATGCGTCGATAAAGAAAACATATCAGCTCATTAAAGCATATATTATATCTCACTGAACTATATGTTTTCTTTATCTATGCATATACCTCGATAAGAATTGTATATACCTAGTTCGCACGGACCGCACCATATTACTATAATATATATATATATATATATATATATATATATATATATATATATATATATATGATTAGGTACGGCCATGCGGTAGGTGCGAACCACGTATATACTTCATTTATCATGGTATATGCATCGATAAAGATAATATATACTTTCTTAATCAACGCATATACCACGATAAGTGAAGTATATACGCGGTTCGCACCTGCCGCATGGCCGCACCTAATCATTTTCATATATATATATATAAGGGGGCGATGGGGTGCGACCGTGCGCCCGGTGCACCCCATCGTGCGCCCGTGATGTCGACCGTGCGATCGCTGCTCTCGCGATCGCACGGTCCACGTTTATTTAAAAAAAACAAAATCAAAACCCTGTACGTCTCTCTCTCTCTCTCTCTCGGGCATCTCTCTCTCTCGGTCTCTCTCTCTCTCTCTCGGTCTCTCTCTCTCTCTTGTTCGTCTCTCTCTCGTATGTATCTCTCTCGTACGTCTCTCTCTCTCGATCTCTCTCTCGCTCGCTCTTTCTCTCGCTCGCTCTCTCGTACATCTCTCTCTCCCCTCCCTTTGTTTTTCAGATCCGAAACCCCCGGCAATGCCGACCCCCTGGCGAGCCCCTTCACGTCGATCTGCAACCCCCTGACGTCCCCCTTGCACCGAATGACCCGAATGACCCCTCTCTGTGCTTGTAGATCACTAGCGACCCCCACCCTCCCCGTGCTTGACGACCACTGGCCACCCCACCCAATCCAGGTTTTATCTGATTTTTTTTCAGATTTAGAGCTTTCTTTTTAGATTTATTTTGAAGTCTAGGTTTTTATTTGATTTTTTTCAGTTATAGGGTTTTCTTTTCAGATTTATTTTGAAATCTAGGTTTTTATCTGATTTTTTTAGTCATAGGGTATTTTTTCATATTCTTTTCTGATCTAGGGTTTTTTTTTCAGATTTGTTTTACTTTGTAGATGCTTATTGAGGAAGGCACCTGAAGCCCAAAAAAAGAAGAAATTGATAGATGAAGCCTGTGGTCAATGAGGAGATCGGTAGCAACCCTGGCATGATTTGAAAATAGGTGTAAGTGCATATTACACACATTGGATTACTTTTGATGTTACATATGAAATGAATATGAATTTTCTTTTAACATTATATGCAGATCGATCTGAGGTTGACTCATTTATTTTTCATTTTATATTTGTAAACAAGTCTATTTGAGATGTTTTGTTTTTATTTGATAATAGGTTGTGGAGATTACAAAAGGAAGTAAAATCAAATATGAACTTGATAAGAAAACTGGGATGATTAAGGTATGCATACATGTTTCTGTAAATGTTTTGAATTTCATTATGTCTTTTGATCATTTATAGACAAAACTTCTTGACTTATTAAAACACCAATGCCCAATCAAAATTCAAAATAAGATTTTTTTTCCAGATCTTCTTAGGTCCGTAAAATGGCTGATGAAACTAGTTTGGACTTCAGTGAACAGATTAAGGAATTAGACAGAAAGTATCAACATGTAGTTTTGATGTTTCATTGTAAACAAGTCTATTTTTTATATTTGTAAACAAGTCTATTTTTTAAGCCTTTCATTTCATTGTATTTTGGGTTTATTCATTTTAAGATCCAAAATTTGTTCCTTTCTGATTGCTATTAATATTCTCCTAATTAATGTTAAAAAGATCAAGATATTGTATTGGGGCATAGTAGTCACATTTGTTTTATTCATGTTAGGTTCTTTTGATTCACTCTGACTAGCATTTAAAAAGCACGAGATTTTGTTTTCTTTAAATTCGTTTTGTCAATCTTTGATGCATGTTATCCTTCAAATTGAGTTGGCTATCTCTTATTTCTGGTGTTTTTTGGTATTCTAGTTTCCATTTCTCCTATATTGCTTATATAAACACAACATATATTATCAGATCTAATCTTACAAAAAGTGATATATACCTTTTTTCAGAGCTGTTTTTATTCTCAAACTTCCCCTGTATTCACATGAATATTGTATCTCGGTTGCAAAATTTTCTTCCCTTTGTGTCCTACAAGCCCACTTCCTCAACCCATGTACAATTGTTTATATTGACGCCAAGCAAATGCATGGTATATATTGACGCCTCAATTTTTCATATTTCCTTATATATTGAAGCAATTTCAAATTCTTGGGTGATGATTTTTTATTATGATAAGAATTTTAATGGTGTTTTATGACAACCCTACCTGATGTTGTGTATGACATTTTGCCTACCTCCTTGGATGTACACATAGCATGGCACTGGAATAGGATCAGGGCTACATGGATAGGCCCATGGTAGCAAACAGAATAATTAAAATTTCATGGATGGCTGTCCTGTATTAGTACTTCTCTTTGGAGACACAACCAAAAAAATAGGTAATGCCGATGGACCCTTGTCTTTATTGGCGTCAGACTTTGTCCGTCGAAAATTTGGGACGGATATCATCCGTCACAGGTTCATCATACCACAACTGAAAACCAAAAAATAAAAATAAAAAATAAAAAAAGTATCCCCAAATACCCAACCCACTTTGTATTCCCAATCTCATCCACCCCTTACGCCCCCTCCCCCCCTCCCTTCTTCACACACAAATACACACGATGAGTTGTTTTCGACACTCGACCCCCTTCAGAGACTTGCCGTCGCTGCCATCGCGCAACCCAGCCTCATAGCCATGAGTCTCCGATCTTCCTATCTCCCTCTATGCGACCCCTCCCTCTCCCTCTAGGGTTCCCCCTAGATCTGGTGTGCACATTTTGCCTCTTTTTTACATGTTTTTTTATTTTGACATCTTACATGTTTGGAACTGATGTTTTTCAATCACATCTAGAGTTCTTAAACTATGAAAGCATATTGGATCTATGTGATTTGTGTCTTCGTTCATTTTTGAGTTTTGATTTTGTATCTTTACATTATTTATTGCAATCCCTTATTTTTGCAATTAAATTGTTCCATAGTTATATAATATTCAGGTTCCTTTGAGAGTGTAGAATGGTCTTATCTCCGTGATACTTACAATGGAATTTTGAAAATGGTATATATTTTTTTCAAAGATTATTCAAAGATTTGTTCTTAATCTTTTGTGGTTTTTGATCAGATTGATTTACGATAACACAGGATCGACTATTTATCGGTAGAAAATATGTTTATTAATTTTTATCAAGTGAAGCTCTTTTGATTTCATCAAGTTTTATTCATCATACTCTATAGCTCCTCCTGATTGCCTTTTATGTTTATATTATATTCCTTTATTTGTAGACATCAAATGGATTTATAGTGAGAAAGAAGAAGAATATCGGTTCAGAAAGGTATGATACATTTGATAATCGGGTATGATTTGGGGAAGTGGTTCTTTGTTTTGGGTGTGTTTAATTAGTTCCTATTGATTTTTGTTTAAGCTTAAGAGGAACACTTTTAGGGTTTTGATGCTTTGATTTAGGAGTTTGAGGTCTCTTTTAATCTCTCAACTAATGTTATTATAGACTTCTTATCTGATCTTGAGTAAATCATATTTACATTACTTATCAGCATATCCTAAATCTTGGTTCAAGAGAGGACGAGATTATAAGATGAAAACAAAAGAACATTTTGTTCAGATGATTATCTTTGTGTTACAACTAATATTCATAATGCCCATTCATTTGTAAGTTCCTTTTTCTTTTCTTATTATACAGCAAGTTTAGCTGTAGGGTGATGGGCATTGGGTATTTTATATTTGTAGCTCTGCATTGGGTTAACGTTCTTGGTCTGTTTTGAGTGTTTATAGCTCTTCTTTATCCATTTTTTTGTTTCATTCTAATTGGTCAACTTACTATAGATGTTTATGTGATGGATGGGATGCCTGATGGATTTATTATTATTCATTATATCTACTCCTTGAATTTTTTTTGTGTGTTTCTGACCTTTCAGAAGCTGAGGAAGAAGATGAGTGGATTTTTGGTGATGGACAAATGAATGAAGCTACAGGTTAGTTATTAGATAATCACAATTCACAACTTGTGTCCTCTTTTCCTTAATGATTTTTTTTTCGAGAATTCTTGGTGATTCATTATAGTTACAAGTCAAAATAGTAAGCACCACACGTCTAAACTTGGTATTTTTGTAAGTGTATGATACTCTACACATGCTTGCCACTATGAGTGCGGTTCAAGTTCTATTGTGGTCTTTGACTTTTATTTCTTTATTATATCCTTATTTGATACTTAATGTTTGAGGAGCTTTACCTGCCAAGTATAATGGCACCATCTATGGAGGATTGACAAAAGATCCAAAGTCAGTTGTAATACTACATCAAGCTTACTGTTTCAATCTCCTATGCTCCATTATACTTGTTTTGTTTCACTTCTTTTTCAGTTTCATTACATGCATTGCATCTTAAGTTTGTCATTGTTTTTTTCTTTTGAAAAAAAGAGGAACACAAGTTTTATCATTTAACATCCACCTTAGGGCGTTGGCTTTTCTTATTGTAAAGTATGTTCTAGACATTCGGTTTTATCTCACATTATCAACAATTTATTTGCTTGGATATACATAATCATGATTGATTGAATGTTCCGCTCCTCACCTTTTCATTCATTCTCGTTGAGGCTATTTTTGAATGTCATGTGTCTCCTTTGAATTTTTGTGGGCATCAAATACAGTGGAGGTTGTGTTTGTAGAATATGGTAGATGATATATTGGTGACTATTTTATTTTTTGGAGTGTGTTGGTTACTGTTTTGGTTATGTTATGACTATTAGCATATTTTAGCCATCAATTTTGCAGAATTTTATTTTGGCAATTCAATGACAACTCTTTTTATATGTTTTTATTTTTGGTTTGTAAGCCCCCTATGTTGTGGAATAGTTTAGTCTTTTTACGGTTTAAAGATCATTATTTCAAGAAAAAAATAACCATCTCTTATATTGTTGACAAGAGAAAATATTACATATTATTGTTAAAATTTGTCTCCACAAACATATATTTCTAGCTCTGCCCCTGGACATAAGCATATCAGGGGCTATTACATGGAGCAATGATAAATGCCAGAGCTAACAGGATAATGTTAAGGCCATATCCACTCTTTGATAAGCTAGAATATTAGGGGCTTAAGCTATTAAAATCACCTAAGCCATATATAGAGAGAAAAATAAAGCTGAAAGTCACTACGACTTTGAGAGAGTAAAAACTAACATGATATATACCAAGCCAGAAAATCTCTATACTTAGGCGCGTTATCTCCTCAGTGATATGAAATTCATGAGTTATTTCCTATAAAATGCACTCTTCAACCCCAAAACCTCCATCAGTCAAAACCATCATGGCACAAATATGTTAAGGTGGAGTCATTGAAATTCTTAATACATTACTGTAAATCTATCTAAAAATGAAGTTGAGAGAAGTTTTCCATCACAATGAGTTGGTGATCCTCAATTTCTAGATTGATTTATCAATGCCTGGTTCAATAGATATTGCAATATTTAACTATTGATTTTATGTGGAGGATCAGCTTCGAAATTCTGCTTTTTTTTTTCTTTTGTGAACTTTGGATTCTATTGTCCAAACTATGGAAGGACTAATCAGTCTCTAAAGAATCTCTTTTTGAAGAAAAGAAATTGTGCTTATATGGTGCATTTAATATTATTATTTTTAATCAGTTAACTTTAACTTTTGTTGATGGAATGCATAGGTTGATGGATCATCTAAAAGGATTATGAGGTTAGAATGATGATTTAGTCTTGTAAGTTTTTTTCTGGATCTTTTTAATTGCTATCCTTTATATTATACCCTTAAATGAAATAAATTACCTGGAGTTATTTTGCGTAGATGATTTCCGTTTATTTTGTGGGATCATGCAAATGAAGGGAATGATGAATTTTTAGAGAGCATTCTCAAGTTCCTTCTTTTAACGTGGCAAGGGTAAGTTCTTTCTCCAATACCATCCTCAGTGTATTATAATAGATTTATGTTTATTTGAGCATCTAAAACATGTCCTGGGAGGTTTGAGAAGGGGTATTTTTTCGTTGTTTTGCTGGAATCTTGTTGTTCAGATTTATTAGTTGATTAATATATAAAATCTCTTTTTTCTTTCCTTGTGTTGTTTATTTGGTAGGTGATAAACACACTCAGAATGTGGATTCTGCTAAAGACTTTCTTTTCAACTATGTGGCTTGTTATACAGGGTTACCTGTAGATTTCCTTGTGGTGTTTATAGAAGTGATTCACTCATGGACTACAAATGATTAATTCTCAAGCTTTTACTATATGCTTTTGATATTGCTAGTGTTTAGTTTTTTTACATTAAGAAAATATGCAAATATTCTGATAAGTTAATTTGGACTTGTTCATTTGCAGGATGGAAAACTGGTTGAGTTGAAGTTGTAGAGGGAATCGAACTTGACAAAAGGTGTGTGAAATTATGAATTCATGGCATTATGTACTTTTACCAATGTGATTTTGTATTTTTTGACACAGTTTGGAGTTGTAAAAATTGTTTTATATAATATTCAACAGTTGCAAAAACAAGTTGCAAGAACAAGAATGTATCTTTAAGATTATATATATTGATTAACAAGGAGATTATTATAATCTTTTTGAGAAATAGATGCTGGTTGGCTATAATTTGTTGGTTTTAGATTTTTATATATAGTTGGTGCCAGTGTTGTGGGATGATGATCAGTTTAAAACAAAAAACAAATGAAAATTTTGTATTATGGATCAAACCACCGACGGATTAAAACCGTCGCTGTAGAGAAAGTTAATGCAATTTTGCAAGCAGAAACAGACGGATGCAAACCGTCGCTAATGATGATAATAGCGACGGCTTTAAGCTGTCCCAAAAGATGAAATAGCAACGGATTTAAGCCGTCTCTATTGATGAAACAACGACGGATTTCGTCCGTCGCAAGATTTTTCACAACACCATTAACGCCAACGGCTCTGCGACGGCTTAAATCCGTTGCTGAAAGGAAATGGCGACGGATATAGTCCGTCGGGGAATGTCAAATTTCTTGTAGTGAGATCATTGTTGAGATTATTGGTTGCTGTGATTGCTATCTTAAGCAACACTTTCTGTAGCTTCTGTAGCTTCTTAGGCTTTAGCATGCAGATTTAACCATATAGTTGTCTTAATAGCTGCCATTTAATTTGTAGGTGATGGGGACTGAGCTTGATAATCCTCGTCTAGCTGATTTCACCCTATCCACATTTGTCGTGTTCAGGTCATTAAAAGGTAAATAAATGAACATAAATAGTGCCTATAATCGCTTGTACACAGGGAGTTGATCCTGCTGAATCTAGAATTTTCTATAGCAGTTAAGTCATCCTTCTACGCATATTTAAGGCATGCAAATCCAAATGCCATGTTCTGATAAATTTTAAGATTCGAGAGCTACTTAAGAGTTATGAGTAGTTATTGTTGATACCCTTTATCTGCTTGTGGAGTTAATATTTGCATTGTTTCCAGGCAAAGCACTCCTTGACCTGTAGTTGTACTCGGAAAGGAACACTGCATGTGGGTTCAAGGAATGGGAAGTGGGGTTACGTCATGTCAATATTTGGAGGAGAACGAGACCGTGCAAGTGATTTTGGTGGCACATCGAGCCAACAAATGCAACAACAAATGGATCAGATGCAATAGTAGATGGAGCAGTAGGGTCAAGAGCAGGTTCAACAATAAGTGGAGCAAATGCGAGAGGTCATTTGTCAGTTTACATAGTCATCCTCTTGTTATCTAATGATTTTTTTTATTGACTTTAACGTTTGTAATTATGAAGATTATCAATATATATTATGTACAACTTGGTGAATATTGTGTTGTGTAATTGACTTGTTAGTTGAGAAATGAGTTTATTGAAACAATTGTTGGTTTAGTTTGTGTACTGAGTTCTATTAATTTTTTATTTTTGCTAAGTTGAGGAAAAGGTTTTTAGCATAATCTCAGAAACCTGGACTTTCTGGACTCAAAAGTTCAGTCTTTGTGATGCACATCCAGGTTGATCAGATCATTTCCTGTACCTGCTGTCAGTGAGTCCATTATATTGGCATCAAAATAATAAGATAGAAGCAGAAATCCAACTTCTTGCTATCAAGCTTATTTTGGTTCCGGTATATGCAGTCCCTATTGTAAATCCCTGTTATAATTACGTTTTAATTTTTTTTATATATAAATGCATATACTCCAATTTACTTTTTGTTAGAAAAAAGAGAGTTATACATATCATCTAATGAAATATAGTATAATTTTCATCTTTATGGGACCAGAAGGGTTTGAATGTCCCAAGGTTTTGAGGAAAAGCGTTGTGCTAAATTCTAAGTGTAAGTAGATTCTTCAACATCGCCGCCACTTTTCTCTCCAATCTCTTTGTTGGTTTGATAAATAACTAAAAAACACATAATCAAATACAGCAGAGACAACATCAGAGTGATCTGATTTAGTCAGCAGTGAAACCACTAACCTGAAACTAAATGCACAAGAGATCTTTTCATTACCACATATTCACCCAAATCCAGTAAAAAAGAAGAGATTTTTGCAACTTCGGAAATGTCAATCACATAAAATTCACACCCACAAGTGGAACTCATGTATGACACTCAAAACAGGGGACAAAAGCTTGCAAAAGAACCAATAATACAGAAAACCTGCATTATCAGTTATACATACACTTCACTCATGCCGGAACTTGATTTAAACAAGTCGCATCAGACAAATGAGTTCCCCAAACCACAATTTATCAAACCTATCTTGTGGCTGTCATCATTAACTTTCATAACGAAACAATTTGTATGTTGGAACATCATATAAGATCAGCCGCATTCATCAGCATCTCATCTTTTTGGGTACTGTAATACTGTTCAATGTCCCTCAGTATCTTGATGTCGTCACTACGCACAAAGTTTATTGCCACACCCTGCAATCAGTAAAAGAGTTCAGCCAACAAGTACAGGAGACAAACCATTTCATCATTGACCATGTAACTGTAACTGGAATTAAAAAAATTTATAGGGAGCAACTTCATTGATAAAAATACAACAGATGACACTATGAACCAATTAGAGCTCCAAAAAATATAGATTTACAGTGGCACTGGCCAAGAGAATGAATCAATTGATGAAGTTGTGCTCCATGAAGTCATATGGGTTGTGTAAACAGAGCCTTAACCAAATCAATAACTCAGAAAACCAATATGACCAGGACTACACACATTTATTTGTCTCTCAGGTTAGAGAAATCCATGTAACTAAGACATGGACAGAGGTTGCCCAACATGAACTGTAAGTATTTGTCGTGTTTTAATTAAAATGATGTACTAGGAACATGCACTGACGTAGAGCACTCTATTATGACAATCAAACCCATAGATGAAGTGTTATATTTACATGGCAGAAGATACTTGCAACAGCAGTTTTACTATACCTTATGTCCAAAATGCCCAGAGCGACAAATCCGATGAATGTAAAGCTCTCGATTGTTTGGAAGATTAAAATTTATTACCAGAGATACCTAATGAATGCAACAAGAACCGATCATGTCAGCAAAAAGATAAATGACAATTTTTTAAAGAAGATTCATCAAGGTCAGAACTTGTTCAAATGCACGCAGCAAAGCAAAGAAGCACGCAAATAACATAATGAAAACACAAGATTAGAATTCAGAAAAAAGGGCAAGCAAACAACATGATGATTATGACATGCATAATCATTCAGAAAAAAAAAGAAAGAATAAGAACTGATGGTAGATGATCAGTCAGTGTGATGCCCATCAAGTCCCTGGTGGGGACAATGCCCTAAAAATACACTTTTAAACAAAGCATTCAATTGCATTTTAATTTGACATACACAAGCAAATACCCTTTCAAACAATCCACCTGATAAATCCAGAAGCACAATCCACCACTCCCAAATGAAAGCAGCACCTGATCCAGATATTTACATCAAATACCCTTTCATTTGACAGTCATATACTCACATACATAAAATTAAGAACATTACACTGTTTTCTACTCAATCCCCTTTGTCTTAAAAATTACAAAGTTTTCCACTCAATCCCCTTTGTCAACACAGAAAATTAACAACATTCAAAACCACTGGTGTAGTCACATACCCAATAGAGTTAGACTTCTTATTTAACCAAATAATGTTAACTATGGCTCTCTTCTCCTGATTAGTTGGATTACAAATAATTCAGCATCAACCAACAGAGTATTGATGTCAGGTTGAAAGCTTGTAGAATCATAACTCTTCATAATTCCATCCAGACCAACTCCCAATTGATAAAATCACACAAACTATTGACTTATAGGAAACCTAAAGGTTTTTTTTAAATTCAATCATGGAAAAATCATATGAAAAAACCCATTACAAACCCTATCTTCAAAACCCCTAATCACCTAAATGAAAAACTATTAATCACCATAAACCTAGATGAGAAACCTTAATCATCATTAAAAAATGAAAACCCAGAGGGAGAGTGGAACTTGGAATCGGGGTTGCTTGCGGGTTGTCGATGAGAGGTGGTCGCAGGTGGTCGGGGACCGTCGCGGGTGGACGGCGGTGGTCGCGGATGGTCGGTCGCAGGCGCTCGACGGGTAGTCGGTCACAGGGGTTTGTATGTGTGTTTTCGGAGATGAGAAAAGACGAGAGAAATCGGGAGAGAATCGCGGGACGTCGGAGGGGTCACAAAGTGGTCGTCGATGGGAGGTCGCAAGGGGGACGACGGGGGGTCGTCGACGGAGACCGATTTTCAGATATGAAAATGTGTGTGCGTGTGTGAGAGAGAGCGAGAGAGAGAGATGACAGGGTCACCCCGAGTGTCCCCTGTTTTTTTGGTTTTTTTTTATAAAAAAAACATGGACCGTACGATCGCAAGATCTGCGATCGCACGGTCCACGACCTAGGCGCACGATGAGTGCACAGTGGCACGACCGCACCCCATTAGCCCCCTATATATATATAGGAGTAGGAGGCCGATTACATGCGGCGAACGGTGGGTGCGACAGCGATCACGGGCCGTCGATCACGGGTCCATCGCATCCGACGATCGGATGCGATTCACATCGACCGTCGGATGCGATGGACCCGTGATCGGACGGTCCGTGTCGCGGCCGCACCTAATCGCTTCACTATATATATATATATATATATATATATATATATATATATATATATATATATATATATATATATATATATCCTATGGAACACGTTCTTCTTGCACCATATATATTTAGCACATGAATAGAACTAGTGTATGAGTATATGAATATTTGTGTGTGTGTGTATCAGACTATCAGTATATAGATAGTGCAAATTTATTCTAATTTTCAATTATTGTTTTTTCAATGTGACCTTCACATCTGAAGTTCATTTTTTAAAGACAAATTAAATACTCTCTCATCTTCATGGACAAACATACAATACAATGTATAAGCTGTAATAGCCGGGACCCTCTTATGCCGGTTTATGCTAATATTTACATGTTTGGTTTACAGGAGAGGATAATTTTATGTTATTGGGATTTTGGTCTTTATTCTCCCTGAAGTCGTACATTTGGTTTAATTTTTGAAAAGTACCTTCAAGGCATATTTTGGATTCGCGCTAAACATATGAAGGCTTCATTTTTGAGTTACCTTTCATATAAAATTGGTTTGGCGTTATTTGGGATTATATTAGAAAAGTTATGCCTATTTTACCATTTATGCCCCTAGAAGAATAAATCGCGAGGTCTTCTGTTCGTCGTTATTTTAAATATAATTGGAGGCTTCTTCTGATCTTGGCTCAAGCATAGAAGTTGTAGATATTTTCGTTATCTTTCCAATAGAAGTTGTTTCATGTGAAGTGGATTTCCCTACGAGAAGATATGGCTGTTTGAGTCAAGGCTGCGCAGATTTTAATGGAAGGGCGTTTTCGTCATTTGGCGAAACCTATAGTTTTTAATTTTCGGTGAGTCGGTGGAGGGTGGTAATATATGAGCGGGGAGAGAGAGAGTGTCATCCGAGACACTGTTCGAAGAGAAAAAAAAGGGGGAAATTCAGGGAAAAATTAGAAAAATTGGGAAAAGCTTCGTGGAGCATTTGTGCGATACATTGGGTAAAGATTTTTGTTCTTTTCATTGTTATTCTTCGTCTAGGGTTATTTTATTTCAGTTTTGAATCAAATTTGTGATTTGGGGCTGGAATATGATTATGTTTTTGGGGCTGGATAAATAGGTATTTGATGGTTGATTTTATAGTATCATTTTAGGGTTTGTAGTGGGGATGTCATTTTGTCTTGGTGGATTTGGGAATTGTTTGATTGATAGGGTTATATTTTAGTATCTGATTGAGATTATATTTTTTATCAGTGAATTCCTGTCTGCGTGGTTTAGGAGCTGGGTTAGGGTGAGTCTAGCTTGGATTGTGAATTGTGAGGTAAGTATCCCGATCGACTTTGCTTGTTCCGTTCCATTCCACGTTGTATTATTGTAAGTAACCCGATTGACTTTTACCTGTTTCATTTCATTCCACGTTGTATTATTGTAAGTAACCCGTTCAATATTTGTTTGTTCCATTCCATTCCATGTTGTATTATTGTAAGTAACCCGATTGACTTTTAATTGTTTCGTTCCATTCCATTATTTGTTCAATTCCGTTCCGCGTGGTATTGTTGATTCGACATTTACTCATTCCATTCCACCCCACATTTTATTGTTGTTGAGTCTATTCAATTGTATTTGGTAATCCAGATGATTTCGATTGTGAGTACTGCATTTAAATGTCCTATTATTGAGACATATTCCTTCATTGTTGTTAGATTATGGTTGTTCGAGATTCTAAAATATTCTTATAATTGGTCTCTTTGTATCTTGGAGTTATTCTTTTGTTGGATTCCAGATTAGTTTTCCTCAATTATATCTCGTGAGCCTATAATTGACTTATTCGTATTGTGAGTTTTCCTTGATATTATTATATACATCCTTGTTATTCGATATCTTCCTATGATCAGAATGACTGTGTTGCTTGACCATGAAACCTTGTAGTATGTTTGGCATCGTTGCTTCTATATTACCTCTTGTGTACTTGGAGTTGGATGACCATAGACCTTACAGTGAGGGTTGAGGTTTGCCTCCCTAGCGCGCATAAGTACGTACGGTCCAGCGAGGGGGACTTGAGAATACCCTGCCGTGCCTGGACGTTCCGAGGGCCACACGCGAGGTATGTGGATATCTTGGACATAGGGGCCAAGATGGTGGGGTCGTGCAGATGGTCAATCCTACGCTTTGGACATTTGGGGACCAGAATTGTGATTTCCTTATCATTCTTGTAGCATTGTGACATTTCCAGGGTCATCAGTGATTTAATTAACATCCTTTTGATTGATGGGTAATTTCAGAGTACTTGCTTTCAGTCCAATTGTGATACATCTTGATGATATTCATTGGCTTTATCAGTTGTAAGGTGTTAGTTTGACCTATTCATTCCTATGTTTATATATCAGCGATGTTATTGTTCTCCGCTGATGCTTATACAGTAATTCCATTTATCATTATACTTTGATCTGGTGTTTATTGAGATTACTGAGCTTGACTTTTGATGTCATTCTTGTTTTCCTTGTGCGTGGAATGTCTGGGTTACTTACTGAGCATCTTTCGCTCATTCCATTCTATTTTCTCTTACTTTGCAGAGTAGAGGCGGGGTTGGTGGACGTTGGCTTAGTCTTCTTTTGGTGCCACGTCCAGCTGGTGATAGGTATATATATAGATGTGTATAGTTTGATGTTTTGGATTTGATTATTTTGGTAGGGGCTGGTCTAGCGAACCATGCCTATGTTAAATGCTCTGTACATATGGATGACTGTATATGAGGTGTGTTAGATGCTCTGCTGACTGCTTAAACTTTCCTGGGTGTGTTGTGATATAGGTGATTATACATATCTTGTTGATTATCTGTTATCCCAGGGTTGTTATCATATGTGATTATATAGGGTGGACATTTCGATGTTTTGTTTTAGAAAAAAAAAAGAAAAGAAAAGATTATGGTGGATTTTTAGGCACGTGACGCGCTCGTGTCGGCGTTTCGGGGCACGGGCCGCCACATAAGCTGTCACCTTATAAATACTACCCTTTATTCTTCCTCACCTTGTATGAGCCTCTAGTCTCTACCCAATCTTAGTTAAGACATTGAAAACACCATCCCTCCTAACAAAGACCACCAGAATAATTCAGTTGTCACTCATGCACTTTTGTGTTTCTATGCAGCTTGTCCACAAGGAACTCTGTTCACCATTTTTAATTGAAGCTCAGCCCCTCGAGACCCGGTCAATTATTTGGGCTGAACAAGATACTATAGTAACAAGCTTGTATACGGGAGATATTCAGTTCAGTATAGTATGTGTACATTTGTAAATTATTCAGGATAAATATTGTAAAAATACAAAGAGAATTAGAGTATTTTCAAGATGCATGTACTATGTTATGCAAATTTATACATATATGATCGGTGTGAATGCAACGTGAACAATCATGATTAATTCTCAAACTTTAGGCAGTTGGCAATCATCTTCTTCTTTTGATTTTTTTAATTATGAAGAATATAATAAATCATTCAAGCTAAATCGATATCCAAAATTTGAATGTACTAAATACACGATTCAATGGACATAAACATGTTTGACTAATAAGTATATATAGGAGATGTCTTTTCAAAATACTTTACTATTTTTTTGAAGATTTAAAAGAGCATAAATTTGTGACTATATCGAACACGCCCTCTTCTATACATCTCATGCCATAGCTCTCATGTGGTGCGTGGTCCATGCTAGATGACCATATTAATGGAGGTTGTTCCAAACCTTCAAGAGTTGATGGTGACCATGAAAATTTTGTGTTAAGTTTATATGGTTCATTGTTTAGGTCTTCCATTTTGCTAACAAATATCTAAGTATATAATTGAGTCCCAGTGTCCATAGCACAACGGTTCAGGGTTTAACGGTGTTACCAATAGGTACTGGGTTCGAGTTTGGCGCTGACTTACCCACCTGTTTGTTGGCGATTATTTGAAAGAATTTTCAATGGGACCAGGGAAAACAGGCGGAGGTAGCTTTCCCAGCTCGACCGTAAGGTCAGCCACGGGGAGTTCCTCTGATATAAAAAAAAAATATATATATAATTGAAGGTTATAAGAGAGAAACAAGTGGTTGTTACTACATCCTCACTCATTAATGCCTATGCTTTTCCTATGTATTAATTGTTTGTCATTCAAGTTGCTTAATCAATGCATACACATATGGTTCAACATCTTTTCCTTTCACACGCCCTAAACACACGTTATGTTCAAATCCGAACTTTAAAGATGATATTGAGACATTTCCTTGTGTAATTCACATTTTTTTTTTAATGTGTATATTATATCTTTGCAATATACAAAATGACATTCTGATAAATTATGTATATTCACTTATGCAAAAAATAGAAAATTTATATTATATATTTCGTCTAATTTTTTTTCTTTTGTAGAGAAGCCTAGAAGTGGTTTAAACACCTTGTTTTCTATAACCTTTAAATGTGGTGGTAGTGAATGCCCAAAAGCATTGTAGTGTTATTATTATTATTACTATTATTTGGTTCACCTTTTATATATAAATATTAACATTTCTGCTAAAGCTAACAAAACATAGAAAAACAAAAGGTCTCCATGCATACATGAAAATCAAGATTTGGTTCACCTTTTGTTTGGCACTCCCTTTACTTTAGCCAAATTTATAAAGACCCCCTTTATTTAGCTCTAAAGAAAGAGATTGGAAATGCAACTAGATATCAAATAAAACCTAAATTTTATATTGAGGGCATGTCAACTTTTTTTGTAAATCAGTTTAGCTTTAGAGCACCATTAACCTATACTCAAGAGGGCAGGATAATGGCATCTGAACACTGGCCTTCTTTAGAGAAAGCAAAAGATTCAATATTAGGTTCTCTTTCACTTCTCTTTTATTTTCTTGATGGATAGGTTTGAGAAGGTATGGGATATCCCCACCATCAAAAGTAGAGGTCCAATGAAGAAAAAAAAAAAAATAACAAATGGGCATTAATTGCTTAAGTGTCCCTAGATTGATATATTATATACAAGTCTAAAGCTTCGAGACTACTAATGCTAGTCCAAGTGTCCAAACATTGTTAGTGACGTGTACCCATCCAATAAGTATAAGAAAATAATTTAGAAACAATTTGTAATTCTGACATTTATTTTTTTAAAATATACTTCATAAAATTAAACATATTATTTTATAATATAAAAAATGAAACACATACTCTGATGAAATGGTACCTCCAATCAATCCCAACAATATATCTGTCTAGCATTTGTTTATATTGATTTTTTTAGCATCTTGTATACGTGTCCTAAAACTTTCACGGAACATCAATTTTGTATATATTTAAAAATAAATAATGAATCTTTTGAATATATATAAATAGGCTAAATATTTATTATCTTTTATTTCTATCATTATATACCATGTCTACCTTCATTGTATTTATTCTTGTTTCATGTAACATATCGATCATTTCTCATGATTCATAAGAAGGTAGTTGTAGAGCCACAACACAAATAATGTAAATATAAAAAATAAAAATTATTTGTTTTATGTAATGATGGGCATCAAATGAAACATCAATCCCCTCAGTAATAAATATAGGTTCAATTAGCAAATTTTTGGTAACCTTTATTATTATTATTATTATTATTATTAAAATGATGATTAATAAATCATTATAACCATAGCAGGTCTATAAATCCTAGTGGGCTCTTGCTTTTCTTGCCATCTGTTGCTTGTCTTACGTGCGTATCTGGTTAAAACAACCGGTCCTGCCATAACACACAACCCAATCGAACGTCCCCATCCGCCATAGACAGCGAGGCTGGCTGGATGGCAATGTCCGACCACACCAAATGAACGGCCTCGATTGGATACCAAAACAAAGATCAACAAATGCCGTCCGTCCGATAATCAACTGGAGTGGGTCCCACTTCCAACGCGACCCGTGCCGGTTTTCGCATCCAATAATTCCCGCCAACGCCATAATTACCAAATCACCCTTACATCTACTTCAAAATCCCTCAACGTCCTCTCCCCTTCATCCACCGTTCAAATCCAACAGAATTCAATTATAACCGTCTAATAGATACACCCATCAAAAACTTTAACAACCAATCTTTCGGCGAACAAGCAAGCGAAAAGGACGTTTTCGTAAATTCCCCACACTGGGATCTCCCCAAATAACACAAAGCCCCTCCAATAATTGAATTTCACAAAAACACCCCCATCCCTCCCCCCTTTAAATACTCGCTCTCCCCTCTCTCAAACAACCCAAACAAAACCAAAACCAGACAAAAACAAAACCTCTCCGTCAAAAATAACCAAAAACACCCCGACAAAAAAAGAAAAAAAAAATGGAGCAGACCCCTCCAGTGTCCGCGAAACGACTGTGGAGGATCGTCCGGACGGTGTTCTACATGATAAGGAGGGGCCTCGTCGCGAAGAAAAAATGGATGGCGGACCTCCACGTACTCCTCAAGCGCGGCAAAATCGCAGGGAAGTCCCTCTTCGAGGTTCCCGTGCTCCGCGGGTCAGCCTACTCCGCCCTCACCTGCCGCTCCGCAGACCCACACGTGTCCTTCTACGACCCACGCGAGGTCGAGTTCAGCTGCTCCAACACCCCCTTCTACGCCCGCTACTCCAAAAACCGGCGCCGCCACCACAGCCGCCAATACGAATACGAGACCTCCGAATACAACGACGACGACGTGTTTTCGGAGTACGAATTCCCTGAGGCGTCGCAGGCGCCGTTTTGGAACGTCGGGAAGAGCCCGGCGTGTCGGCAGCTGAGGATCACCGACTCGCCGTTCCCAATCAAGGAGGATGAGGAGGACTGCCACGTGGACGATGAGGCGGAGGACTTCATCAGGAGGTTCTACGAGCAGCTGAGTATGCAGCAGGTCGGCCATCGTCGCAGGAACAACTACGGCTGAGCGATCTGGGGGGCGGGCGGGGGTGTTTCTGTGAATAAATTTGTTGAGGGTGTTTTAATTAATTGTACGCTGTTTTCGTCTTCTTAAATTGTAGCCAATGATTCTGGAATCCGTTGAGTCCGTATAGGAAAATCACGAGTTATGTGTGTGTTTTGAGGCGGAGATATTCTCACTCCTGAAGTGTTTTTTTTTTTGTTTCGATGTGATCGTTTATGATCGTCTGATGTAGGGCTGGTAAACGAACCAAGCTGTTCAGGCTCAGTTCGATTTGAGATCGTTCAAGCTCGTTCATTTAGACAAATGAGCGAGCTTGAACAAGTTTTAAAACTCGGTTAGGCTCGGGATCTGGATCGAGTTTCATTTTGTGTTCAAATTCGACTCGCTTGTGTTATGAAAACTTAGTTAAAGTTTGACTAAACTACTTTATAAAATCAGAACATTAAATTAATACAAAGTTATGCTCGTTTAAATTCATGAACTTAGCTTATTAGGCTAAAATTTTATTTTCAATCCCGAAAAACCCTAAGCTCCCGTTTGGAACGGGGATAGTTTTTATTGTAGGGTATAGATTTATCCAAGCATAAATGAGTATAAATAAGGATAAAGTGATTTTGTGTTTGATTGTATTTTGAATTATTCTCATTGGTAAACGTAAGAATAAATGTTTTGTTGTTTGGGTAAAATGTGAATAAAGTATGAATAATGATTTATAAAAGGTAAAAAAGTAATGATAGTTGATTTGACAGGTGATTTATAAGAGGTGATGACAGTTGATTTGACAATGGGCCCACATATTCTTTAGGTGAAATAACCTAGGATAACTTTTATTATAGGGATTGATTGGAATCCCTATACCACTTTATCAATGTTTATTCTGTCATAATTTATCTGGGGTTATCCTGGGTAAACAAACACCCCCAAATACTTATCCGGGGTTATCCGGGGGTTATACTCGTTCCAAATGGGGCATAAAATAAAAAAGAACGCTAGATTCGTTGAGGCTCGTGAGTTTGACTCGACTCGACTCGTTTATAAACGAGCCGAACTTGAAGATGTTAAAGCCTGATTCGTTTGACTCGTTTATCACCCTAGTCCGATGGGTTGGTTATGCGGGGGAGGTGGGGGTGGAGGATATCGGATTTCGGTTGGCTGTAAAATTCTGACAGAAGGGATTTTGTCGGATGGTTCAGAATGGGAGGACCAGGTCACAGTGAAAGTTGGTTGGAAGATATCCATTCATTCTGACTCTCTACTTTTGATGGAGGGGTTAAAAAAGATTTGGAAGATCTGACGGTTGGAAGGGCGTACGGTGGGTTGGGTGACTTTGGGAACACCTTTGTCGTAAGATAAACGATGGGAATATGAAGTGCCGAACCCACGATTTGTTTTTTATTTTAACAAGGTTTAATAATATTACTTACTATACATGGGTCCGCCCTCAGAATATGCATTTATTGAAAAAAAGAAATAAAAATGTTACCGTCAATTTGTTTTATTTTGTTTAATAAAACGTATATATTTTTATTTGTCAAAGGTCCCGTTTGAATGTAAGATGCAACATGATTTACGGTGTGAAATCACAAAAAATACTGACCCAATCTAAACAGCACCTGGCTTTTGTAACTTGGATAGGAATGTTTTGTGTTTTCCTTGTAAAAACCAAGCATTTTAAAATGCCTCAAAACAATGTTTTTCCACATGCGTCAATGTTGGTAAAATACTATTTTACCCAGATACTTTTGTTAAAATTTCAATCATGCACTTTGATTGAATTACATAAGGAGAGGCGCAATGGTAATCTTGACCTATAGGATCCACAACTCAACATATGAAGGGTGCGTTTGGTTGCGCGATTGCAAAACTGATTCTGCAGGAATCTGCGATTGCAAACCTGATTCTGCAGGAAGCTCACTTTCTCAGCTTTTTGAAATCGCAGCTTTTGGGCACTATTTGCCTGCAATCGCTGGGTTTAAAACTGCGATTATAAAACTGTTTGGTTGCGCGATTGCAAACGCAGCTTCCTGTAATCGCAATCGCAGCGCAATCGCGCAACCAAACGCACCCGAAGCCAAACAAGGCAGCAATTGGGTTCAAAAGTGTTTTGAATGCGTCCCAATCAGTGGCGGAGCCAGGATTTTTATGAAGGGGGGGGGGGGGGGCTTAATGGGACTTATGTAAATATTTTCTAAAATCATATCATTATATATATTTTTTAATTTCAATAGCATAGCTTAAAAAAGGAATATGCATAAAATAAAATAAAAATACTCACATAAAGCATATCTCTGAATAATTTTAAAAGATAATTATCATATTTTAAAACGATTTGTCAAATTTCATATCTATAATTCACAAAAAATGTCAAAACCTAAATTTAAACAGCAATGCATACCTTTAAATTTGACCTCGACGATGTTTCTTATTCTGAAAATGTTGAATGATTTGATTATTTTAAATATTTACACAAATATTTTAAACTTTAAATAAATTAAAATGAAAAAATTATATACATTCGACGTGTTGATGGATGAGAGGAGAAGATTATTGATTGCAGATTTGCAATTGTGGGATGATTAATAGAACAAAAAATAAAAATTAAGGATTTTTTTACATATAATGATTGATATTATGAACAATTGAGATACAAAAAAAAAAAAGATTAAAAAATTTATTTATTTCAAGATGGACGCCTTGGTTGGGACGCCGAAGAGCGGGGTCCATGCCTCCATGATTGTATGTGGGATATGGATATTGAAAGAGGCTTAGAGGTCAATAAAAAAGTAGAATCAAAATAGACTTTTATTTTATATGAATGGGAGAGCTAATTAAAAGAAGGGTGAGGGCACACCATAAACGTAAATGATCCAGATGAATGTGTTAGGTTGTTTCTGTTTAGATAATTTCATATGTAGATGGGGCACATGATCTATAGTCCTAATTGAAATCATTCTATCACCTAAAAAATAAAAGGATTTCAAAGTAAATAAAAAAAATTTAGGGGGGGCCTGTGCCCCCCTAGGCCCTAGGTGGCTCCGCCATTGGTCCCAATACTTGATGGTCATATAAAGCTGCATATGTGAAATATAGTATTTGACACCTCACATCCAAACACCCCCTGTAAAGGTCCGTTGTGCGTGAGGGAAGAGACATTGCCATTATGGAAGTGACCAAATCATTTGGATCCGTAATGATGTTTTTGTAACTTTTTTATTTCAGAATTTATTTTGCTGTGGATCCAAATATGACCTAAAAATTATTTAGCATTTAATTTTAAAAATGTGAAATATATATTACGATGAATTGAATGATATTGTTTATAAAAAAAATAAAAAAATTTCAACAACAACACACACATTAAATAATCAGTGGGGGAGCTAACAAGATACATGTTACTTTAAAAAAGAACCGAGTCTAAACACGCAAAAAAAAAATCATGATCACACAACCACATATCTAATAAAATTTTAACTAACCTGCTTGTCCAATGGGACTGATCTTTACCGTCCTTAGATTTGGAGATTATTTTTTTGGTCTCTAAATATAATGTTGATATCTCAATACATCTAAAATATTTAATTTTTATTGAATATTTTTTCATAAATGACACTTCTGGGCTATTTCATTACCAATTTTTAATTTACCTTTTTATATTATTAAAAAAGTTGCAGGAATGCATATTTCAATAAATTTATCAAACTTGCATTTGATTGTTTAATTAGTCCGTTTGGAAACACGTATGAAAAATAAGATTTTATATAAAGTGGCTTAAATAGATTTGATTCCCGAAAAATGTATTTTTTTCGCTATTTAAAAATCAACATTTTTGCACTAAAAGTTAAAAGTACCTTTTAATTAAGCCAGCTTTTTAAAATACGTTTGACAACACTTTTTAATTTTTTGCTTAATTAAAAGCAGAATCACTTTAATTAAGCAGAACCAAACGGGGAGCGACATCAATTTTTCATGCTTAATTGTGTCAATTATGGGGTTTAATTTGTTTTCCTTGAAATTCGGTTGAATTTTTTTGGTGTTGAGAAAGAGGGATTATTATCATGTATATTTACAAACATTGGCTTAATTACTAAACCTTCTCTTAGCAGGATGGTAAATGTACCCCTCCTTAGTGTGGGGACCTGAGTTCAAGTTTTGTCATTTACTGATAGGGTCGGGAAAGATTTGACCATGAAAAATGCTTACCAATAAAAAAAGGAAAAATGGCCCCAAAAAAATCATTGAAGTATTAAAATATCAAAATCAGCCATTTTTTAAAATTTTACATAAAAAGTTTTTTTTCACAATTGTAGAAAGTAAAATGACTTGACTACCCATATGTTATTTACTATTTAAACTACATCAAATATATTTGATTGTTTAACACCCCAATTAAATAATATTAAAAATAAAAAAATATTTTTTATTTGTGCATGAAGTTTATTATTATTTATTTTATATCTAAATACCCCACAAAGAGTTAAATTATAAAAAATTGAAATTTTTTTATAATTTTTTTTAAATATTTCTAAGCTTTATAATATCTTTTGAGGCACTTAGATATATTTAATAATATAAAAAATTATTATGCAAGGCATTTATAAGATGTATAAATAACATTTTTTTATAAAAAAGTTAGGAAATTAAAATACAAAATAAAATCTTGTAAATTTAAGAATGAAAATTTTGACAATATTAACATTTTTTT
The DNA here is from genome assembly GCA_030737845.1 of Acorus calamus. Taxonomy (NCBI): domain Eukaryota; kingdom Viridiplantae; phylum Streptophyta; class Magnoliopsida; order Acorales; family Acoraceae; genus Acorus; species Acorus calamus. Next base: position 10,502,635 of record CM060863.1, on the reverse strand, counting down.
ATACCATACCCAAGAAGTTTAAAAACATATTATATCACTTTCAAATAAAAATCATTTCTTATATTGATATTATGTTTTAATTATGGTGTGAAAATTTTTAAATATAGTGAGAGAAATTTTAAAAATTTTAAGGGATAAGATCATTTGTCATTTTAGATTATGAGATTGTTAAATGAGATTTTTTTTCTGTAAAATTCTTAAAAGAAGTCATTTCGAGTATTTCTTATCTTTAGAAGACCTTTTTTTTGATATTTTCCCTAAAAAAAACCATTGGCTTAATAATTTCATCTAATACTCTCAATATGTAACATACACTATGTAGAGTGCAAATTTAATGATTTAAGTTAATACAACATAATACACTATGTAGTGCCATGTACTTTGACTATTTTTTTGAAATATATAGTTAATGTAATGAAGAATGCATATTTATATATAAAAAAAGAGTTTAATGAACTATATATAACCAATAACAAAAAATAAAAAATTACATGTTTCATTTAACAAAACATTTACATCTTCACTGAAAATTGGACTGCACACTGGGTTGGGATATAAGAACTAGGCATATCAATGTCCTACAGTCAATTAAGCTAGGTTGTGGATGCAAAACGTGCCTAATATTAGTCTAACCTGATTAATGTGAGCACCACAAAAGAATTAACATCAGTGGTTCAGGCTGAAAGACAACCCTACTGTGGACAGAAAACTGAGTCCAATTATGAAATGGACTGAAATTAAGGAGTTGGTGGTAGTGGTGCTTCTATTATTGAAGGGTCTCTCTCACTGCACTAAATGAGACTAATCAAATGTTAATTATTTAATGTTAAAGGCATTGATGTATATATATCTTGTTCTAGAGGGAAGAAGAAAGTCACACCAGTCTTTCAAAAACCCTAATCAATGAATGATTGGAACTTGCGTGGACCAAAATGCCTGATGTTGGTGGCAAATTTATATTGTTTATGGCCTCCTAATTAAGCCTAAAATCTTCAATCAAATCATATTATTGACTTTGAACATGTGACATGTCAATCGTGGTGCGTCCTTGGGCGTTGCCTTGCCCATCTGGAATGTGATGTGTAGGGGACGGGCGCCTCACGTTTTTATTTTATTTTTATGGGAAATGATCAATAACAAAAAAAATTTGATCAATTTTGTGATCTAAACTGATGTTAACCAATCACAAAAGTAATAATATGTCTACTGAAAAGTGATAGAATGACATGTTCTCTTTGATCAGTTCTGATCACTAAATTGTTTATCAGAATCATGACTCATTTTTATGGGACAATCTTTGGCATCAAGCGAGGTCAAAGTTAAATGGCGGAGATTAATTTGGACCTTGAGACTGACATGAATGTTATTGTAGCTTGATTTTGATATGAGTCCATTTATTTTTCAATTGGATATCTTGTGAAATGAAGGCCTCATGTCAAATAAAATGCAGTTAAAACACTACAACAAATTTGATTATTAGTTATGAAGTTTTAGCTGCGAAATCAAATCACGTAGCTAAAAGTGACTTTTGCCTGCGAAAACTTTATTCGCAGGGAATACGTTTAATTTTCTCTACGAAGTTAAATTTCGTAGCAAATAGTATAACTTTTAGCTGCGAAATCCTATTGTCGTAGCAAAAGATACAGCATTTAGCTACAAAATAGAATTTCGTAGCAAAATATGCATTCCTTTGACTACGACATACAAGTGCGTAGAAAAATATGCAACCTTTAGCTACGATATATATTTTCGTAGCCAAAGAGCAGACTTTTAGCTGCGAAAAATTGACCTTTTGCTACGAAATTGAATTTTGTTGTAAAATAATGAAAATTTTCAAAAGATTTAATTTGTTATGAAATCAAAATATATTGCATCACTATTGGACTGAAATTATTTTGACTATAATTTAGTTCCAAACATAAATAATAAAATTAAAACATTATTTATAATATTAGACAGAGAACGTGATCATTTTTTCATATATATTTTTCTTTATTTACGTATGTATAAGCAGAAAGAATGGATAAAAATGAGTGTATTTGATATAGATATATAATTTATTTTTCACAGTAGTCCATCATCAAATTAGATGATTTGATATATTAATTATGTTTGTAATTAAATATTCAAAATGATATTTTAGTTTGGATTATGCATGTGCTTGATGAACTCCTTTAGAGAGGACATTATGTAATTGATTGAGGTTTGTTGATATCAAAGTTGAATATATTCATTTTGATATTGCATAAGTTTATTCTTGTCTTTAATGATCCCAATGTCACATTAGATATATTAGTTATCATTATATATATAATGTGTATCTATTAGGAGCAAGCACAAACAATATATAGCAAAAATTTATATAAAGCCAAACCCAAAGCCCAAACCAAATTCTTATTTATTTATTGGTAATTGTGATATGTATTTTTTTAATTGGGGAAATGTACAAAAGAATCAAAATAATCATACTTTATTTAAAAGATTGCACTAGAACAGTTGAACCGATCAGTGTTTTGTTAGGAATCTTATATAAAATTAACTTTTAGAGGATGAGGTGTACTTCAAGGGACTAGGATTTCATGATAATTCATGTAATTTTATTTCTGTAAAATGTGCTCTTCTGATTTGGACATGAAAGTCATGATCCAGACTTTTCATTAAAATCTTAATTACAGTACTATCACAACAATGTCAAGAATATACCTCAGAAGAAGATTCGTATGAAGATTCATATGCAACTATTAGAAGACAAACAAACATCGTTGATTTATTAAAAAAGACTATAAGAAGCCATACAATTTTAATAATATAAGAAAGTCATGTTCCGACGATTTTAGGATCAATTATTTGGGGGTCCATTGATTGTACAGCGATGGAAAGATCGTATTATAGCATATGCTCATGTTAATAAAGTATATGTTGCGATATAATTTTGTTAAATTTTCTATAAATGCATATATACAATTTATTTTTTTATAAATATACCTCATTACATTATGTATATTATTTTTAAAAATTTAAAACACATATAATCTAAAATTGAGATTGAAAATGAAGTTTTACAGAAAAAAAAAAATAAAAAAAATAAATGACAGACTCAATCTGACTCGTTAGCGACTCAACCCGACTGGTTATGAAATAAAAAAACCCAAATAACCCACCACACAGCATATTTCATATTGGGTTTGAAATCCGTGAAATCCCTAAAACCCAAATAACCCGCCACACAACATATTTCATATTGGTTTTGAAATCCGTGAAATCCCTAAAACCCAAATAATCCGCCACACACTCTCTCTGCGACTCTGCCTCTCCAAACAACCTTCATAAAAAATAAGGAGAGCTCATCCTCCCCCTCGCCGCCTCCTCAGTCTCTCCGCCTTGCCGCCTCCATTCCTCTGCCTCGCCCCCTTCGCCGAACAACCTCACCGCGGGGACTATCAGAATGAACGGTTACATTGAAAGGTCTCTCTCTCTCTCTCGATCTATATCTACTTCTTCTTTTCTTTCATTGTGTTTGCCGTTCACACGGACGAAACCCTAAATCCCATGTTTGCCAATTTCACAAAGAGGAAACCCTTATTCATCTTCAGCCGCAGGGATTTTCAGGCCCGCCAGAGGTTCATCGATTGTTATTCAGCTCCGGCTTCGTCGATTTCGACCGATTCATAGATCCGATCTCACCAGGTTCTCTCTCTCTCTCTCTCTCTCCTTGAAAAAGTTGTAGATGACAATAGATTTAAACGGTATCATGGGCTACACACAGATTGTACTGTTGATGGTATGGATTTCCTAAATCAATTTTGATGGGTGATTTTTTTAGTTTTCTGTTATTTCTTTCTTGTTATTTAACAGAACCAAGTCTGCAAAGCTAAGTATGTGAAAGAGAAGGGGTTGGATGGGTGTTGTGTGGATTGGTAGCAGAGAACAAGAAGTAATGTAGCTCCCGAAACAGAGAAAACAGTTCAAATCACTCTATGATTAAAAGCAATCCAATGTTCTAGCCATATATTAACTCACTTTGCACTGCCACCATGCATGGATGTTCATTTGAAATGGCTCTTTGGTGTCAGAATCATTTGGTTTCATCAGTACTTATATGTATGATAGTCATGCTGGTATTTTGAATCATGTGATGTCTTTTGTAATACAAACAATGTCTATCTGCTTTTTTCATGCATTTTCTTATTTTCTCACTGAGAACCAAAGTCTGTAATACACCATGTGCATACATGCTATTCAATTTTTAGTTTGTGCTTAAGATTCAGAAGGTAAATATGTCTCTCTATAATGCTCTTAACACACCAAATACTAAAGGGTTTTGCATTCTAATCAAACTATTGCTCACTTTGGAATTCTCATTGTTCAAGTTTTTGGAAGGATATTGTTCTTCAAGTTGAGGCATTGTCTGTGATATATCATGGCTAAACATTCTAAGTTCTTTTTGATATTTTTTATATTGATTTTCCTTACTAGAGTCATCCGTGCTTCAGTTTTTGAACTATGGGGTCCATTATCAAATAAGAATAATAATAATAGTCTCCAAGGTTTCATGGAATTCTTGGTTAAATTACAAGCAGATGCGTACTTTTTTTCACCTTATTATTTCAATGTTTTCCATATATTCTCATTTAGCTGGCGTTGCTAGTGGAGCGACTAGAGCTGCTTTGACACAACACTTTTCACTCGAGAACAATGCAGTGGACATCTCTGCAAAGGTAGTGCATCCAATCAACGAATGACAACTTTAGGTTAGCAATGATTGGCCTACCTATTGATAAAATAATTGTCAACTTGTTGATCCTGTGTCATGATCTGATAGGAGGGTAGCCAGGAGACAGTCGCAACAATGGTTGGAATGGCATTGGGAATGGTTCTTGCTCATGTTACACGAGGAAATCCCCTGGCCGTTTGGATGGCTTTTCTGTCTCTCACAGTGTTTCATATGTATGGTGAGCATATTTTCTATCTTGCATGAACATTAGAGCTTCTTCTGATGGTCAGCGCTTCTTGTTTTTTGGATTAGAACTTCCCCTCATATGTGATTTTTAAGAGAGTTGTATCAAATACTCCTGGTTTAGTTGTTTTACATGTACTCATCCAAACATAACAATCTTGTGATTTTCAGCTAATTGCAAGGCAGTTCAGTGCCGTTCGTTGACGACGTTAAATAACAAAAAAAGTTCAATTCTTTTGCAACATTTCATGGTAACTGGCCAAGGTGATGCGCAGTTCTTTTTAACCATTGAATCTGTGTTTATGAACTTTAATGAATTGTGGTTCGATTATACAAAGCCTATTTCATTTTTTTTCAGAAAACAAAATGTAGTCTATCTGCCACATGTAAAGTTGCCAGAATTTGACAACAGGTTTAGTCTTTTCAAGTTATGAAGGAATCATAATAAAATTATAAGTGGAAAGATTACAGTAGGGGTTGTTAACTCGGCTTGAATCATTGCTTTTGTCATCCTTTTTATTTTTCTTTTACATTCATTTTTCACTTACCTTATCCTTGTAATCTTATATGATGTTACTGTATTTTTTGTTCACAACAGAACAAATTTATGTTGATACTATAATAAAATTATTAAATTATTTGTCAATTTGCAGGTACTTTTTCTCTTCCTAAAGTTTGTGGCCTTTGTAATTCCAACAATTGAATATGATTACACCATGGATTTTGATCTGGGCAGCTCCAGTTGGTGAATTAAGGTAAATTTTAATTTCAGAATTTTCAAATTATGTGTTGTAGAAATTTTTTTCCTATAAAAGATATTATAACAATTTGTAATGTATATAATTAGTTTTTATTAAAATTTGGATAGTTTTTATTAAAATTTGGATAGTTTTTATTATTATCATCATCATTAAATATTTATTTAATTGTAATATAAAAAATTTAAAAAAAATCAAAAAAGTATTTTCTATGAAAATGTAACATTTCCCTGCAAAATATTTTGCAGGGGAAGGTCAAATTTTTTTTTATTAAATTTATATACTTTTAGCTGCGAATTTATGTCGTAGCAAAATGTTACTTTTTGCTACGAAATATCTTTCTCGTAGCAAAACGTGAGACTTTGCGACGAAATAATGTTCGTAGCAAATAGTGTACATCGTGGTGAAGATGCCCTTTTGCTGCGACTTTGTTTTCGTCGCCAAAGTTAACTTTTTGTTGCGAAACATATTTCGTAGCAAAAGGATACATTTTGCAACGAAACATTACCATTTGCTACGATAATAATTGCGTAGCAAAAGATACCTTTTGCTATGAAACTAAATTTTCGTAGCAAAATATTTTCCCATACGAGGCAGTTGCAACCATAATAGTTACGAAATAGTTTCGTAGAGAAAGATTTTTGGCTACGAAAAGACAAGTTTTTGCTACGAAATATTTCGCAGCTAATGCTCTATTTTCTTGTAGTGAAAGCATTCGTGTGTGATAGTGATTTATTTTTTATTTTTTATTTTTTATATAGGCCCACAAAAGGTAGATACATAATATGGTACGAGAGGGTAGAATTGAACCTGGGTCATCCATAGAGGAAGGGTGCATCTCTTCCACCTATTTGGCGCGGGGATGTGCTGTGTGACAGTGAGGTATGAGTTCAATTAGTTTACCTTGCTCATTTTTTATGGAATCTCTCAAATGTATATGGGTGCGCTATAAAAAAATTATAATTAAATTTTTATACATTGCACTAGTGGAGTATATATTTATACTACATTAGAACAACATACAATATATTAGTGGAGTGTATAGGTAGCTGAGAGATTGCTTCCGAGCAACAAACGAGAGTACACAATAGATTGAATATATCAACACACATGAAAATAAACACAATAGATTTAATATATTAACACCAGGGGCGGCGCCAGGTGCCAGGTTATTAGGGGTGGGGTCAATTGACCCCATCAAATTTTTTTTTTAAAAATAGATAGCAAGACATATGGCATTAATGTCTGTGAAATGAACATACGGCACTAATGTATGTGAAATGGTCAATTAATTTAGAGAAGAAAAAATTATTTCATTTTGTCTTTCTTTGGAAGAGACATACAGATCAAATGGTTGGCAAATATGAGAAGTTGTTCAACGGCATAACCCCAATCTAATCAATTTGAAATTACATAGTTGTCCCTTTTATTTTGAGAAAAGATTTATCATTTCATTAGGCAAAATAACCAACATATTTGAAAAAATTTGTTAAACCAGTGTTTAGGTGGTGGGGTCATTCATGAGGCCCATATATACAACCATATCAGGAGGCCATTTATACAACCAAATCCCATCCAATTTTTTTATTTTAGAAAATAATATGTCTAGCGCCCTGTGTAACTCTAATTGCAGTTCACATTAGTTTTTTTATTAAAAAATCATATATTATCCTATTAAAGTACATTTAGTTATATAAAATGAAAGTATATATTGAGATATATTAGTGTAATTTTTTCACGCTAAAAAAAGATAAATTTTTATGTCATACATTATAATAAAATCTCATACACTATGATAACATAATATATACTATATTATGAGCTGCAAAACGGCTGCAAAATGGACTGAGTGTATCAGAACTCTTTTTTATCACATGATCCATTAAAAATGCGATGATCACAGACGAATGGATTGAATGTGCCAATAATGTTGATAATTAAATTATCATACAACGATTTCAAAATATAAAATCTAATCGAGAACAATTGTAAAAGTTTATATATTGAGAATCTTTGACCTCCTCTCTTTGATAGGTTATTTTTTATTAATTTAAATTGTTCTATTTTCTAAAAAACAGTTTATGTTTTTTTACAAATATATGATACAAGTAGATTTTAAATTTTTTTTTAATGAAATTTAAGTTTTTAATGACCCCATTGATGAAAATTCCTGGAGCCGCCACTGATTAACACACATAAAAATATACATAATAGATTGAATATATCAACACACATGAAAATATATTCTTTACTATATGCTTTTGTATTCATAGTGGCAAAAAAAAAGTATTTCGATTAGCTACAGTTCTTTTTAGATAATCTAGAAATATTGGAACATAAGACAAGCCTATCAATGTTGCTATTACCCAGACTATTTTGTTCCCTTGGAGATGCCTCCCTGAAACACGGTACCTAACGACGGAGAAAGCTAACACCATCTTTTCCTCTCGCTGTATTAGTTCTTCCTCTATTACACACAACACATGTTCCTTTTCTCAATGAATAAGTATTTTTTTGTTTTGAGTTTAATTTATATAATTGAGATCCCTTCTTTCATCATTGTTCGGGCATGTTTATTAAAATTTATAAGTTTCAAAACATAATTTTTAACTTAATAAATAGTTGTGACATGTTTGTTTAAACTTTTAAACTACTAATATAATAAAAGTATAATTTTCAGAAGGGTTTTTTGCATGTATAACATAAAAAATATGGTATTTATTTTTATACCACCACAAATAACGTATTTATTTTTATACCATTAGAATTTTTCTTAATGTAAAAATGTGTTCCTCTTTTATCATTTTTAACTAAAATAAGTATTAATTATAGTTAGTTTCTTAACTAAGAAATATAATTGACAAAAGTAACCTTAAATATAATATTTTTGTCATAATGTAAATAATTAAACATAATAATCTAATTAATTTTATGTTCTTTCTAAAACAATCGTGAGCCATTCATCGTATTTCTTCTTTCCTTTTCTTCCAATCAATCTATTTTTTAAAAAATTTGTATTTTGTAATATATATTATTAATTGTTCTCAAAATACTTTTATTTCATTTTTATTAATGTAAGTATTAATAATTATTATATCTATGCTAATAAATAGTTTTTATGATTTTTTAATTATGTTTTTGGATTTTAGATGAAATTCATCATTTTCATGTTAAAATTAATATATTTTATTTTTATAAATATTATATTAGGTAATGTTAAATATGCAAAAAAATAAAAAGTAAGGGTAATTTAGTCTTTTCTCCGAACTTTAACGGTTTTAATGAAATTTGGATGAAAGTTTAATAGAATGATAAATATGTATAAGTTTTACATATTTCAATAGTATAAAAATAAATAGTTTATTTGAAGTAGTATAAAATCAAATAATATATTTTTAGATGGTATACATGCAAAAAAAAACCCTTTTGAAATAAGTAGTAAACCAAAAACTTTTATATTAAACTACTCACATCGAGCTTTTCATTCAACCACTATTTATTTGCTGTCACATTGCAAGTGCTTCTCTTGTTGGTGATATGATTAGGAGAAATATTGATGTTGTCACGCTTCTGTCCAAATTTCACTTTGAAACCACTTTTCATTCAACATGCTTCTAGCCTTTTCATGATAGTTCTATTTTATTTTTTTGTCAATATTATTCTACTTTAAAAATCTTCTTACTCTTAACCTCTTGCCACAGGAATAACTAAAATTATTAGATAAAATAGTTCATCATCTCTGTCTGTTCATGAATTTTTTTATCACAAATCTGTTTTCATTTTCTGCAAAAATATAAAAATTTTAAAATTTTAAAATCCCTATGATTTGTAACAAAAAAAAAAAAAACTAATGATGTAACATATCTACTATTGATCAAATATATATATAAAACCAGAAATGTAATAACTAATGTAATAATAACCCAACATGATTTATACCATGAAGTCGTGTCGAGAAATCCTAATATATATCCTATTTGAATCAGTTGATCTAGAATAAGTAAATTATGAGTTAAACCAAAAATGTAATAACCATAATGAATCAATCTTAATTTTAATACCAAACTTAGCCCTAGCTAGCTAGCTACAATGATCCCATTGTCTTCAAGCTTTATTCACCTATCAACTTCAAGATGAAAGTACAATCTGAAAGACTCATCAATATTGTAGAAAAGACCCCATTTTCTATTATATTATTACTTCAACCACTATCTAAAACCACACGTTTAACATATTTTCTAGGTTTAAGATGACTAATAAATAAATTACCTTTCGGTTATTTCTCTTTAACAAAAATTGTCATTTGTCATTTCCAACTGCTAACTTCCACGTGTCCATTTAACATTTAACTTTTGATTACCTTAATAATCAAACATAAAAAAGATCAAAACACTATATGAGAGAGTCCCAATTACAGCCATAATTAACCAATAATGATTTTGAGCCCCAATTGGTAAACCCCATCTCAAGTCCCATGAGTTGGCAAGATTGAATTATCTACTATACCCTTCTTATCTAATTCCAATCCCTTAAATTCGAGGTAGTTACGATTTGGATTATTCTTTTTTTAAAGCAATAAAAAACCAAAACAGAACAAGATCAGATAAATAGAAATACCTGCTAAAATGAGAAACCCTCGGAGAGAAGCTAAAACCCTAAAAAAACAGAGGGCTTTGAAAGAGACGGAGCAAAAGAGGGGGGTGGGTCTTCTATCTTAGATGTACTTAAAGTTTGTGAGGAGGGCCCACTGGATTCCGATCAGACGGTTGGGGGCAAAGTGGAGGTTATTTTTTCTCCTTTTTTAAATGTTAGGTTTTTGGGGAAAACTGAAATTTAAAAGTGCTGAAAAATTCAATTGATCGATGGAAAAGAAAACAAATGATCAAATTCAGTTTTGGTTGGGATTAGAGGAGAAGAGAAGAATTATTCAATTCATTTTTTTTATTTACAACTTACTGTGGTGCGATCCTATCAGGTTAGCTTTTTTTATCTTAATAAAACACATTTTGATATGAGTCGAGAAAACTTTTACATTTATCTTTAAATAAATATACATTTTTTAGATCAAATTTTTAATTTAAATTCAGATACATGACCACTATATCTGGATTTTATATGCATTTTATGTTTAAGTACGATTTGTATAATCGTTTTTATTGTTGTCTATGTATATAATTATATATATTGAGTCATTCAACATTTTTTTAGTCTTGTATGATCATTTTTCAAGTAGTTCAAATTCCACATATATATGTATCTAATGTAAAGTTATTAATTCAGATTCCAGATACACATGTATCTGAATTATTTACCCAGCCCAATTTGCTGTTTGTTATTTTTGTTTTGATGGATTTGATTAATGTGTATCTGAATAATATTTAATTATTTTTTATCATTTATATTTAAAAGTTTTTATTAATCATCTATGCAATGCTTCATTAACATGTAAATCATAATTGTTTTATTTTTAAACTCATTCGCATTTCAAATACACTTGTATCTAATATAAAATTATTAATTCAGATTCCAGATACACGTGTATCTGAATAATTTATTCAGCTCAATTTGCTGTTTGTATCAGAATAAAATTATTAATTTGATTTGATTAATGTGTATCTGAATAATATTTAATTATTTTTATCATGTATATTTAAATATTTTTATTAATCATCTGAGCAATGACTCATTAACATATAGACTATAATTGTTTAATATAAATTTTAGATACATAACTGTATCTTAATATTGTATCTAAAATCTATATTTGAAATTTTTTAGATAAATGTGTATATAAAAAATTAATATAGAACTGTATCTAAATCTGTATGTGTATATGAAAAAACTAATATACTCATATGTATATGAAATTCTAATATATTAATCTGTATTTGTAGCTGTATCGGGAAAAAAATAGAGGTAGAGGTCGGAAGAGGTGAATGTCGGAAGAGCTCGAAAGGTAGCCGATCCACCTCTCATATGATAGAGAGCGACGAGAGGAATCCAAGGGTGATGATCCCGATCACCGGAGATGAGGAAACCGGCCGGAATGCATTTTTGAAGTGATTGATGCTTATGAGGGCTAAAAAGAAATTTTTCAAAGAGGGAATGTTAGGAGGTGGTTATATTATCCCAATTAATGAGGGATCATTTTAAACTCAAATATTAAGAAAGGATAATATTGTCTTTGTTCTTTTTTTTATCTTTTTAAAAGTGAACCGATTAGATAATGACATCTATTGGGGTTTCTCAATGGAACTTAAACTTTGGGTCCATGTAGCGAGACTCATAATTAACTGATAAAAAAAGCCGAAAATGACAGAAAACCCCCCAGAACCCACATTTATTCACAGAAACCCCCCCAACAACCCACTGTAAATCATCTCCTACGATGGCCGACCTGCTGCATCCTCAGCTGCTCGTAGAACCTCCTGATGTAGTCCTACGCCTCATCGCGCCGGCGACGCCTCTGGGAAGTCGTACTCCGAAAACACGTCGTCGTCGTCGTATTGGCTATGGGCGCCCTAAAGTTTCTTGTAAGTCGGAGTGCGGATACCGGCGCCCTAAAGTTTGGACACTTGTCCTAACATAAGTAGTTTTGAACCTTTAAACTTGTATAATATATTAATTATAGGGCCACTTAAGCAATACCCATTTCATAAAATTGGTGTTTTTTTTATTGGACCTCCACTTTTGGTGATAAAAGATGGTGGGAATATCCAAAACCCTCTCAAACCTATCCATCCACAAGAAAAGAAAGAATCATATGAACCTAATATGAATCTTTTGCTTTCCATAAAGAAGCCAGTGTTCAGAAGCCATTTGCCCTCTTGGGAGGGCTAATGATGTTCTAAAGCTAAACTGATTTACAAAAAGGAGACTTTGTTTAACAAACCCTCAATAAAAAATTGAATTAGTTTAATATTGTTTATATCCATTTGCAGTTCAAAACCACTCTAAATATGTCTATATAGTCTTTTCAACTACTAATAGAGCTAAACAAAGGGAATCTTTAAAATTGGCTAACATAAACAAGGAACCATAGTTGATCCCCATGAGTGTCTGAAAAACTTATATAGAAAGCTAATGTTAGAAAAGCTTTATGTGCAGATCAAAACTATACCACTGCACAAAGGTTAAATCTACTGTTAGAATGTCTATATACATATCAAAACCATAGTGGAATCCCACAAACATTTAAAAAAGAAAACATTCATATAAGTTCAAAACCACTTTAAAGGGATGTTTAATTTAATGTTTGGAAAAGCTATACACAGATCAACATGAATGTTACTGTACAAAGGTCTAGGGTTTGAAATTTTTCATATGTTTCTTGTTTTTTGTAATGATGTGAAACTTCAAACTGTCATAATTTTTTACAGTCATCAAAACCTATTATACAGTAACACAGCGTGAAGAACGACAAAAGGATTTGATCTTTGTTAAAAAGAGAAAAAAGAGAAAAAAACATTGACTGACACTCAAGATTATTGATGGAAAATGTGATCTTGCTCTTACACTACAAATCTCTTCGTATAAAAATTATTTGTTTTATCTAAGGGTCTTATTAAAGGAATTTGGCGAATTTTTATATAGTTAGTGGCAATAGCAACTAATTCGGATTCCATGTACAAAATACTCATCTACACCCAAGTTTCATGAGATTTTAAGATCGTTGTCAATTATTGCTGTCGGCTGTTAATTTTGTTATTCACTATCTAAACTGTTTCTAGTGATCCAATCAGTCTATGAATGCATTCATTACTAAATTTGTTTTTATTTTCGATAAATTTGATCATTTACAATACTTTATAGTGCTTTTATATTGTCATTACTACTTCGGGTGAAGTTTATCATTAGGAACATTAGAGCATCTCCAATGAACATGTTAACTCATTAGTTAGTAGCAGATTTTTAGAAAATATGTAAAAATAGTGCTCCAATGGAAGTGTTAAGGACATGCTAAATGTAGGCCCCACCTGTCATATGTTAAGGGAAGTGTTAAATTTGGCTAGTGCTTTAGCCATCCAAATGTGGGCCCTACCATTTAAAATATTCAAAAAAATATTATTTTGTGTGTGTGGAAATGTTTGAGTGGGTGGAGAGGTGGGCCCACTATTATTTTGACTAGTTACTTAGCTTGTCCATTGGAGTAACAACAACCAACTAAATAAAGATATAGTAAATGAGTGTCTAGTTGAATGATAAAGTGTTGACATGGCACTCTAACATCTTAGTTAACTAACATGTCCATTGAAGATGCTCTTACTTACTGTTTTTAAATTTCATCTTTAATTACGAGTGTATATATATTTACTATTTCAGCCTGGTAAAGTACTTCTACTTCTTTTGAACGGGTCGATTAAAAAAGTTTTGAATTCCACAAGAGGAAAACCAAACAAAAAAGTAGTTCTTTTGTTTTATATTTATTGAAAGATCATTTCCTTTGTTGGAATTGCAAATATACAACAATGCCCTTCCCCTTTTCATACCAACTTAATTTGCATGTCTGCATGCATGGAGACCTCTTGTCTTTCAATGTTATATATATATTTTTTCTTTGTTTATTTTTCCCTTAAGACTTTTTGGTGGGAATGTAATGTTAAAACCCAATCCAACCCACCTGATTGAATCAGTTAAATTTCAATTACTCTGGATTTTAGTATGGTTAATCTTCAAAATCTGATGATATAAAAAGTTATATTAAAATCAAAATCTTCAAAATCAACAAACCACTGGTTGAATCGTTGATTTCTTTTTAAAAATGATCACGAGTTTATGAACCAGCTGGTTTTTATCATTTTGTAATCATATATTCATATATTCATATGAAAATCAATATATCAAAAGTCAAAACTCAATATAAACTTGAGTTTATGTTCTTACACTTTAATTATATTATAGAATCTAAAAAGAGATCAGTAGGCAACTCGATTTCATACGTTTTCTTATGAAAAAATATTTTTGATATATAGTAGAACCCTGCTAACATATACTATTGTGATTATATATGAAGATTTTAAAGTAATAAGAGTTGGTAATTGTGAAACATATTTTTGAGAGTTGATGATTTGTTAAAGGGTCCTGTTATTGGAAATCTTAGTAGAGTTGATGATTTGTTAAAGGGCCCTGTTATTGGAAATCTTAGTATGCAGTCCTGTATTCTCATTTCATCACTAATGAATTATATGTTTAATTAAACAAAAAAATGCAATTTTGTGAAAGAAAGAGCATAAAGGAGCATACACAATGTGTGGTTACAACGTGTGAAAGAAAGACATATTGAACCATGTGTATGCATTGAAACAAGTTGAATGAAAAAAGAAGAGAAGAAAGAATAGAAAAAACAATAGGTATATGAGTGGGCATGTAGGAAGCTAAGAGCCACTTGTTTCTCTCCCCACTTTGACTATAACCTTCAATTATATACTTAGATATTTGTTTACTCAATAGTAAAACTTAACTAAACACAACCTCCATTCATCCCCATATTAATTTTCAACATTAGGAAAATTAGGCGGCGACTGGCGACTGGCGAAACCCTAGCTTAAAAGGGGTTTTGTGCGGGATCTCCGGAGTCTCCGGCGTCCGGCTGGACGCCGGTTCATAATGTCAAGAAGTCCACATATCATGGCCCCTGACCTAGCTGCCTCTGTTTCTTTGTCTTCAGATTCTACTCCTCACTCGGATGCACCCCCTGTTCCCTCGGATGCACCCCCTTCTCCCCCTGCTCCCCCTCCTTCGAACCCTCCCCCTAAGGACATGGGGGAAGCTCAGCCTTCCTTGGAGGAGGCAAAAAAGCCCCCTCCTCCTCAAGGGGGTTCTCTTGATAGTATTTTAACAGCTCTCTCTGGCAAACCAGCCCAAAAAATCCAAATTCAGACCACTGACAAAGGCAATGGTATCTTCAAGGGAGAACCCTCTCGATCTTCTACTGGGGGCGCTGGTCGTCAAGCCCCTCCAATTAGGCGACAGAGAGTCCCTCTTCTTCCTCCAAAGCTGGCAACAGAGAGTCGAAGTTGGGCTCAACTTTTCCCCTCCAAAGAAAAAATTCCACTGATAATGATCTTACATTCATTGAACCACTGTTGGAAGATGGTGAACCAGTGGTCCCCAGTGATGAGGAGGATCTTTCAGCTATGGATGCGCATTGGAAACATTCTCTTGTAGGGTATGTAATAGGTAAAAAACCCTTTTACAAACCTTTTGTAGATTTTTTGTATCGTGTTTGGAATCCTAAAGGAAACCTTGAGGTTCTAATGCGAGATGGTGGCTTCTTCGTGGTGAGGTTTTCCAACGAGGAGGATCTAAATGGTGTTATTGAAGGAGGTCCCTGGCTGATGGGAGCGAGGTCGACCCATTGTATTGCGAAAATGGCATAGAGGTATACAAATGGAAATGGAAAGATTGGAGACAATCCCAATCTGGATCCGTTTGCCCCAACTCCCTCTTCATTTGTGGAGTAAACGTATGCTTAGCAAGCTCTCAAGTGCGGTTGGTATCCCCTTATTCATGGACTCAGCGACAGCCTCATGCTCACGCATAGAATATGCTCGGCTTTGTGTGGAGATCTCAGCTCATTCCGTACTACTAGATTTTATTCGTCTCAAAGAAGGGGATATTCTGAAAGAAATTAAAGTTGAATATGAATGAAGCCTTCACCCTGCAAAACATGCAATACTTTCGGACATTCTGAAGCGCAGTGTGCCATCTCAGGGGGTAATTAATCCCAAAACTCAAAGGTTCATGCACCTAATGTTCCAAAACATATTTCTTCCCAATCAAAAAGAAGTGAATCTGCTTTGTGGGTTCCAGTGAAGCATTCCAAACACATGGTTACATCTCAAGCAGATCCTCAGGCACAGCACAAAAACTCCTTTAGCATCCTCTCTAGGGAAGACACTCTTTTGGAGCAGGACACCATTCATGATTCCCACGGAACTGATCGAGCAGAGGAAATAATTCTAACAGAGGGATCAGTCATTGGGCAACCCCTGATTGTGCCTCAATCTACTACGGTGCATCAGACTGAGCAGGTCAGGATAGTTACTAAAGATCCAACTTCCTCAGCAGCTGCAGTCCCCTGTAAGGCAATTCTCTTAGCTGAAGACGAGCTCCAGATCGAGAAGGACAAGATTTGTCCTGCTGAGATGACTCCCCTAGCCAAGGGCATCCTTCAGGCAGCATTTTCTCAAACATATGAACTCATTGTTGACCTCTCAAATGATCTTCCCCTGATAGACTCCATGAATAATCAAGCCAGGGGAGAAATAGTGTCACTTAAAACAGCTCGAACCAAGAGAGATCTAGACCCCCAAATCACTAAATCTGCTCTTTTAGATCAACCAAGGTCCACGAACAACCGAAGAGGGAAGCATAAAAAAAATAATGTCTCCACTCCTCAGTGAACAAGATTCCTAAGAGTTCTTCCTCAGTAGTTTCTCTTGAGGATAACTCTGCGGCTCTTGAGTAACCCCACTTCCGGGGTGCAGGTCATTCGGTCCCTCTATTGCCAATGGTTTTTGATGAATTGCATCTTCTGGAATATTCGTGGGGTGAAAGGCGTTGAAAAGCAACTTGATTTAAAAAATTTCTTGAATTGTCATAAACCAATCTGATTAGTCTTATGGAAACCAAGCTTGATGATACATCTCTGATCACTCTAAAACAAAAACTGGGCCTCTACCCGGCCTCTTATCTGGCCCCTGAAGCTCGTATTTGCCTTCTATGGCATCCGGACTTGCTTGATATTCAGATCTTACAGGCTTCCCGTCAACATCTTCATTGTTTAGTTTTGAACAAGATTACTTCTTAAAGTCTGTTGATTACCTCGGTCTATGCATCCAACAGTAGCTCTGAAAGAATTCTCCTCTGGGACTCTATTAAACATATTTCTACCACTGTTGGCAATTCTAGTTGGATCATTGGAGGAGATTTCAACGAAGTCAGATATGGTAGTGAGAAGGTGGGGGGTCAACCTATTCACTCTCGCCGTCTCTGTAAATTTAACTCATGTGTACACAACTTAGGTATTGAGGATTTGAAATCTATTGGGCACATACTCTCATGGAACAATCGACAGGACTCCCGAATAATGTGTCGTCTGGATAGAGTAATGGGGAATCAAGCTTATATCACGGCCTTTCCACACTCTCTAGTGGAATACCTCTGCCCGGGCATTTCAGATCATTCTCCAATGAAGGTAATCAGCACTCCCTTAATTCCTACTGGTCCCTGACTTTTCAAATACTTTGAAGCTTGGGAAGATCACCCCTCCTTTGCTCCTATTGTTCATGAAGCTTGTAACAGCCCAATTGATGGTAATCCGATGTTTAGATTTGTTAAGAAATTGGCTAGAACCAAATGCTCCCTTAAAGTCTGGAATAAAGAAGTCTTTAATCCTATTCAATTGAAACTTTCTAATTGTAAGAGAGTTCTGGCCTTGGCCCAAGTGGATCTTCAAATGAATCCTCGTGATCCGCTACTCATTGAGGTTGAAAATGCTGCTAGACACGCTTATGCAGAGATGCTTTCTCAAGAAGAAAGATTTGCAAGGCAGAAATCTCGCCAGTTGTGGTTGGCAGTCGGAGACTCCAACACCAAGTTCTTCTATAACTCGATCAAATCACGATCTGCGAGAAATTCTATTAGTCGTCTGCGCATGGAAGATGGCTCCTTAAGCTCCAACCCAGGAGATATAAAAGCTCACATCATCCAATATTACAGTAACCTGCTCAATCGGAAGTCATACTCTGATACTCAGCCCCCTTCTATGTTAAATTCTGTTTCTACTGAAGAAAATAACATCCTATGTGCTGCAGCTACTGAAGAGGAAATCCATGCTTCCATATTCCATATGAAATCCTTGAGCTCTCCCGGTCCCGATGGGTTTCCTGTGCGGTTCTATCAGACATTTTGGATGCTAATCAAGGATGATCTAATGCTTGCTATCAACTAATTTCTCATGAAGGGTAGTCTTCTTCGCCAAGTGAATCACTCTTTTATCGCTCTAATTCCTACATCTATGAATGCAGATTCACTGGACAATTATAGGCCCATCTCATTGTGCAATACTTTATACAAGATTATTACCAAGACTATGGCTCTACGACTACAACCTCTTCTACCGAAGCTTGTTAGCCAACATCAGTCGGCCTTCATCAAAGGTCGGAGTATTCATCATAATATCCTTCTTGCTCACGAGCTGATTAAGTACCTTAACCATGGGAAGCCAAAGGCTTGTATAAAGATCGATCTCAAGAAGGCGTTTGACAGTGTGCATTGGACCTGCCTTGAACAAGTTCTTAGACAGTGTAACTTTTGTGAACATTGGATTACTTTATGAATGGAGTGTGTATCCTCTCCCAAATATTCGGTGCTTGTCAATGGATCTCCAAATGGTTTCTTCTCTTCCTCATGTGGGATTCGTCAAGGCGATCCGTTATCCCCCCTCCTCTTTACTCTTGTCATGGAGTCTTTTTTTGCTCAACTCAATTCTCTGGTTGCAGCTGGAAGAGTGGGTACTTATATTAATGGAGCTCTAAATGTTAGCCATCTTTGCTTTGCGGACGACTTATTGGTGTTCACTAACACAAAGCCGAGTTCAGCTACTGCCCTTATTGATCTGTTCAACACCTTTGCAACTTCCTCGGGGCTTCAGTTAAACACATCTAAAAGTCAGGTCTTTGCATCTTGCAGCCCGACTACTCCTGCCTTCTGTAACTCACTCCTCATTGCCCAACATTCCCTGTCAGTTCGGTATCTTGGGCTACCATTATTGAATGGTACTTTGAAATATACTCATTGTCTCCCACTCATTGACAAGATTCGCATGCGAATTCACTCTTGGGAAGGACATTCCCTCTCTCGTGCTGGACGTATAAAACTTATTAAATCTGTGCTGTCTTCCTTTCAAGTGTATTGGTCTTCATCGTTCAGCCTACCTCGAAGGATTCAGAGAGATATCGAATTGGTACTTAGGACCTTTCTATGGCAGGGCCACTCCACTGAAAGGAGAATTCACCATATCGCCTAGTCTATAGTATGCAAACCGCGGTTGGAAGGAGGATTAGGCATTAAATCGATAAAAGATTGGAATTTGGGAGCGGCTGGTGCTCGTCTTTGGAACATTATAAAATATCCCTCTTCCTTATGGTCCAAATGGATTTCCTCTCGATATCTGAAAGGCAGGAATATCTGGACAATCAACGCTCTTATAGGCAGCACAAGCTCTTGGAAAGTCATTTTGAAGGCGAGACAATGGATTGCTCCAAAAGTCAAATACATCATCTTCGAAGGCAAAACAATTAATATATGGTCTGATCCTTGGCTGAAGGGATATGGTTTGAAACATTATTTGGGCCGCCCATCCTACATCTGGGGTCCCCCTCAACTCGCCACTTTAGACAGACTTATTCTTCATGGGAAATGGAAGAAACCTTCCCGTTGGCCCTCATCATTGAATCATATCTGGGCTGCAATTGTGCTTCTCGAGATTGGGGGCAAGGGGGATGATGTTCTCATTTGGACTCCTTGCAAAAACGGCAATCTTAGTCTCTCATCAGCTTGGCAGTCGATTCGCTCTTCTATTTCTCCTCCCATTTGGACCTCATGGATTTGGCTCCCTCTACAAACTCCCCAACACACAATTTGTGTCTGGCTAGCTTTCCATGATAAACTTCCTACACGAGCTCCACTTCTTTGTAAGGGACTTCTCAGGGACCCCACCTGCTCTATTTGTCACTCTGATGTAGAGGATGTTGACCATCTCTTCCTTCAATGCTCCTATTCGCGATATATTTGGCGTTCTATCCTTAAAGTAATGCAGATTACCATTTCGCTTCCTCGTTCCTTTACAACTCTGCCCCAATGGCTGGACAAGGCTGCGCCCTCTAACATACAGAAATCCATCCTTCAGCTTGCTCTCACATCGATTATTTGGAGCATCTGGTTGGAGCGAAATTCAAGAGTCTTCAAAAACATATCCAGTCATAAACAGATTGTTCTCAACATGATCTGGGTCTCCATGAGAACCAGATTTTTCTCCATTACTCTGAAATCTACTTTGAGTCCAGAAGTTCTTCAGCTGGCCGATACCTTCGGATTCTCCATTTCAGAACCTCAACCGACCCTGTCCGAAGTTTATTGTATTCCCCCTTGCAGATGATGGACTAAACTCAATTCAGATGGATCATTGTCAGACGAGAGGGGAGGTTATGGAGCACTTCTTCGCAATGATCACTCTGATTTTCTTTGCGGTATCGCTGGGAGGTCTGACCTTCCATCCATTAACCTTCTCGAGCTAAAGGCAATCGAAGTAGGTATACGCCTTGCCATCCAAACAGGGGTTCAAAGGTTATGGATTGAATCCGATTCCACCACTGTAATCGCCTGGATAAAAGGGAAAGGTTCTCGTCCATGGACTACTATTCGAAGCCTTCGCCTAATCCAGATCGGTCTTCTCAAGCTTGCAGAATGGAAAATTTCACATATCCACAGAGAGGGAAACACTCCGGCCGATCTGCTTGCAGCTTTCCAAGTTGCCAGAGGAGAATTCATCCTGTCGCCATCAAATGTTTGGCCTGAGCTACGAGCTGCGGTGGCACAAGACAAAACTGGAATCCCTTATCTACGAAAAAAAGGATAATATTTGGAAGTTTTTGGTGGATGCAAAATGTTTGTATCACCTGCCTTTGCTCTAATTTTCAAGCAGGATTACAAGAGAAGTTGAATGAGGGCGAAGGGATGCAGGTCGACTTGGCTTCGTCCTTCCCTCCTTTGCTTTCATGAAGGCTACACTCGTTTTTCTTTTCCAGGCTTTTTCATACTTTTTGTAAAGTTCTCCTTTTCATAGTAATACAAAAATTGATTACCAATCAAAAAAAAAAAAAAAAAAACTTTAACTAAACAATGAACCACACACAAGCACACAAGGTTTTCATGGTCACCATCTCTCTTTGAAGGCTTGGAAACATCCATTCATTAATGGCCTTCTAACATTGACCAACCTCCCGCCTCATGAGAGTGATAGGCAAAGACATATGAACAAGCGGCGTGAGACGTCGGAGGCGACACGTGTCTGGCCCGGATACATCGATCATGTCTCGTGTGGCCGAGATTCGATTGATCAATAATGGTGATCAAGACTGAAACACAAAAGTGCAATAGTGACAAACGAAATTTTTGGTGGTATTTGTTAGGAGGGATGGTGTTTTCAATGTCTTAATTAGGGTTGGGTGGGGACTAGAGGCTCACACAAGGTGAGATAGAATAAAGGGTAGTATTTATAAGGTATTGTATGTTTGTGTTTAAGAAGTTGAACACTTGAAATATTAGAATTTCATTGAAAGAACAATAATTGAGAACTTGGAATGATTAGAATGAATGGTATAAATAAATAAAATTGTGTCTATTTCGCATTTAAGTGTTCTTGAACTAGTTGAGAAAAAAAGCATTTTTTTTGTGAATTAATATAAGTATTGGGTATGCGAATTAATATAAGTATTGGGTATGCGGAACTTCTTTCATCATTATAAAAAAAGGCCATGTATGGTTATTCATAAAGTCATTCATGCACATGTCTGTGCATGAATTCTGTAACGTAGAATATAATCGATTAGATATGCTCAATTGAAAAAATATATATAAAATGTATTAAATGAGTATGTACATTATTAATTTTTGTATAAAATTGCATACTTCATTATATAAATATATATATTTAAAAAAATCAAAATATACTGGAACAACATTTATTTTATAAATGAAAATCCGGCCCTCATTACGTGGACAAGATTCCAATGCATGGGTAATTAAATATGTATAATTTTCTATAATACAATTTGTCTCACATATTTTTGCAATTATAATGGCAAATATTAGAGTACGCATCTCTTTTCGTTTTATTCATATTATAGATTGTTTTAATCATATAGTGAACTTTTCAATAACATTACGATATGAAGTAAGAAAAATGAACAAAATAGGGGGTAAATTTTATCAAGTTCTAAAACTAAAACCTATCAAAAGTCAATATTCGAATTTCTAATATGTAATTTTTCAATTGGACCAATGTACACACTCAAATGAATACCTTCATATATTTTCTCTAATTCCTTGCAGTACAACATTTGATTATATCAAATCATTCAATTTCTTGCTGTATATATTTTACTTTTTATAAAAATGATATCTCATTAGATGAATTATATGATTTTTAAAAAAATAAAATGGACGGACTATGTTTTGTACTATAAAATGGAATGTGTAGCACTTTCCTTTGAGCTGATACACTCAGTCTGGTTTCCAACCCTGTTAGCAACCTAATACACTACAACAATACACTATATACTACAATTGTAGTGTATGGACTCTATTATAGTGTATGGGGATGTAATCAAGTCCCCCATGCCCTCATCCCCCCCCCCCCTCTCTCTCTCCAACTCCTTGTGAGTGTGCCCAAGGCAAATCCTTCATACTAGGCAGAGGGTGGTTGTCTTGGCCCCTCAAGAAGAACACAAGAGTGGAAGGTTGACCTGGTCCCAAGTAGGTGTCCCGGGTGCCGCACTGTACTTGTTCTATGAAAAAGTTAAGTTTAGTGTATCTTATTATATACTTCAATTGTATGATAATATAAACTTCAATGAGCGATTGAATATTTTGTAAAAAAAATTAAAGTCGGTGAGGGCTACACATGGGAATGAATGAGTGGTAATACAATTAGTCCATTTTGTAGCCCGTCTCAACCCCATATACCACGATAGCGTAATATATTTTTTCAAAGAAAAATATACTATTGTATTAATTCATATTTTATTTTGCATAATAACATGTAATTCAACAAAAGAATGCATAATTTTAAAAAATAGACCGTGCATGTGTTGCGTATCATTTTCCGGGCTGGATATATATATCATTTTGCTTTTCCTTTTTCCTAAGAGATGTTTTAATGGGCCATTTTTTTTAATTTGGTTAAAAGCCTACAAGGCATTTGTACTACTTAATAAACATTTTAAAATGAGTGTTGTTATACATAGTGTTTTTCTTAGTTTAAAATACAGTTCAAAATATTATGTTAGAAAGCATATTGTTCGTTAGATGTTTTATATATCACATTAAATATTTTCTTACACTTATTAAAAATGAGTTCATTCAACTCGAAATAGAGCGATATACACTTTTTATCAAAACATATACCACATTAGATAATGTTTATTATTTTTAAAAAATGAAAACATGTGAGGTCTAAATTTTGGTTAGTGAATGTGACTGGGTCTAACATTTTCCATAATATAGAGCTGGAGGTAGTGAATGTGACTGGGTCTAACATTTTCCATAATATAGAGCTGGAGGTATTATCCTCCTATACAAAATTATTAATGGGCCCTCATGTTCCTCAATTGTTTTAAAACATCATAAAAATTGGGGAAACCCATGGACGTAGTACTTTTTAAAATAAATATTTTTGAAGGGAAAAATTCATATAACCCTTTAAAAACACCTATGTATACTTAAATATCCCCTGAATTAAATTTTTATTGACAAATTTAGATTTTCTTGCTAATATTTTTGTATGGTTAAGCATGACTGAAAACATAATATATCCAAAACCCTGGCCCACACAATTTATTAAAATGTGAAAAATCATCTATAAATGATAATTTTAAATTACCCTTCCAGATAGAATTTATAACCTATCAGGAGGGATAAAATTATTATTTATAGAGAGTTTTGCTAATCTCATTGAACAAACTATCCAAGTTGGCAGAGCCACTTGTGGCCCGGGGGGGGGGGGGGGGGGGGGGCGCTTTCATTAGGCCTGATTTTTTTCATTTTTCTTTTTACTTTCACTAGGCATAACCCATACCCAAATCAATAAAGAGCAGCAGCCCACCTACCATGCAAAATCAGGGAATTAAAAAAAATACCTATGAGGCCCTGATTCACGCTGATTAATCCACTGATAGAACCCTAAAATTTTTTTATTTTATTTTAAACCCTTTTAATTTTTAGGTGATAGATTGATTTTAATAAATGTCTATAAGTCATGGACTTTACCTAAATATGAAATTTTCTAAACAATAACAACCCAACACTAAAATAAAAAAAACCACCCATGAGCCATCTAGACCATCCATGTTTTTGGTGTGTCTTCATCCCTTATTTTAATTATCTCACAAAATTCCATTTTGATTCTACTTTTTCATTGACTCTCAAGCCTCCTTCTATATCCATATTCCACAGACAGCCATAGAGGCATGGGCTTGGACACCACTTCTAGCGTCCCCACTCAGGCACCCATCTTGAAAAAAATAGATTATTTAATCACTTTTTATCTCATTTTTTTGTATTTCTATTGTTCCTAATATCAATCTCCATCTCTAATGAAATTCATAATTTTTACTTTTTTTCTATTAAACCGTATCATAATCTGGAATCTACAATCAGTAATCATTTCCCCTCATCCATCAACACTTCGAATGTATATAATTTTTCTCTTTTACCATGTTCTCATTATTACTAATTTATTTAAAATTTATAATATTTATGTAAATATTTAAAATAATCAAATCATTCAACATTTTTAAAATATGAAACCTCATCGAGGTCAAATTTAAAGGTATGTATTGCTTATTAGATTTATATTTTTGATATTTTTTTTTGTGAATCATCGATATGAAATTTGACATATCGTTTTAAATATGATAGTTATCATTTAAAATTATTCAGTAATATGTTTTATGTGAATATCTTTATTTTATTTTATACATATTTATTTTTTAATCTATGCTATTGAAATTAAAATAAATAATGATATGATTTTAAAAAATATTTACATAAATAATATTAGACATCCCCTTCATAAAAATTCCTGACACGGCCACCGAAAGTACATGAGAATGTCGGCAAGGCTATAACAGAGAGAGCTGTGTAACAACGCTCTTTTTTTTTTAAAAAAAAAAGTCTTAAATCATCAACTTCACGCTAAACCTCACCGAACAGTTAAACATGCACAACGTGGAGGAGACTGGACGGGGGACTAGATGATATAACATATATTTATTAGGGTTGGCTCACTTTTCATTTGCATTTTTCACATGGTTATTGTCTTAACATAGATAAACAGATATTCCTGGTCAGATTTCCAAATACACATCTCTTTCTGATTGGCAGTGATGTGATGTGTAGTTTTCAGACATCCAACTTGACAAATTAGATGAGGCAAAGTTGATAACCTATGCGTCTAGGTTGTTTTGAGTGCCTAATTCACAGTGTATGCATGACATCTTTATATGAGAGTTTGATAACATTTTGCAAAATTATATTATCAAAATTAGGCCAAATGCTACAGAAGATGTATCGGTAGTGGTAGGAATTCATTCAAAATCCGATTATGCAAGATCTGTTTTGCCCAATATCAATTCCAAACAAGGTTTCTAGAGAGGGATTAATTTTTTTAAAAAAGAAATTAGAATTTATATTGGCCCCCAAATTGTATTTTAAATCAGTTTTCAAAATCATTAAAATTCTTTTTCTAGAAAAACCTAAATTCTTTCTCTTAAACATGAAACAACAATGAAACTCACACATCAGATCTCCTCAGCCCCATATATATGACTGAAAATGTTATAAAATTCCCATGCTAAATATATGTGACACATAAATATATTATATTAATAAGAGAAATATAAAGATAAAATACATTTCAAAGCAAATGACATTACTTTCAACCCAAAAAAGGGTTATTTAGTTTCCACCCCTCCTAAAACATGTAAATTATTAAAAACCCCCTCCAAAACACAATATTATTATAAACCCCCTTAAAATGTTACCAAACTTTGTAAAAAATCCTACAGTTTACAAACTAATTATATTAACATATGTATATTGTCTATTTTCCATATCAACATATGTATATTGTCTATTTTTCCCTCTCTATTAATGAAAAAGGCCATAAATATTTTTTTTCAATCTCTTAAAATCTTTTAATGGAGAGGGTAAAATGGATAATATACATACATTGAGATGAAATATTCTTCTAATATAGTTAGTTTGTAAATTATAGGGTTTTATACAAAATTTGGTAAGATTTTAAGGGGGTTTATAATAATATTGTGTTTTGGAGGGATTTTTTTATAAAATAATTTATATGTTTTAGGAGTGGTGGAAACTAAATAACCCAAAAAAAATATATAAATGTTTATATCAGAGAATCTATCTGTAGTACGTGTTTATCGCATGGCCAGATCAACATATAGATGCAATTTAATTATATATGTACTAATCATAACACTATGCATGCATCACATTTAATTGACACGTTTACTATTATACTTAAGTCGACATCGGTTTACTTCAACCTACTTTTTTTTTTATTAATACAACGGTTCTCTAGGGGATCAGGTTAGGTCCAACTGGTGTTTGGACAATTTGATTGTCCAACGCGTTTTTAATCATTCAATTTTCTTATTTTGTTGTGATTGAGATATTTTATAAAATTTCAAAACTAAATTTAGAATGCAATTAAATTGTAAACCTTTTTTTTAAGATTCAATTAAATTGTGTATCAAGATCGGACGGTGAGCAATGCGTTGGACAATCAAATTGTCTAACGCCTATTGGACCTAACCCAATCCCGTTCTCTACACTCATTGAAAAGTCTCCAAGACTCCCAACTACATACGAGGCAGCCGTCCAACCAACGCTTGATCATGGTGGTTAGGACACACCACTCATTCACATGGGGGATGCATGGTCGAATTTTGTTGGAGACGAGAAAAAAAATCCAGTCATTTGGGTTGTGTGTTTGTGGGTTGTGCCCGGTTTGAGTCATCCAATCCGGCATATGCAAAAAAAAAGTCATCCAAAATGAGATATATATTTATTTAATTACATGAAATATATGTACATCATTAATTTTATTTTATATTTATTAAAAATGGATCTATTAAATTAAAAATAAATCGATATAAATTTTTTATGAAAATATATAACTCATTTATTATTTTAATAAAAATAAAATATGTGAACTAAATTAAGATCGTTGGTTGGTCTGTCCCCCCTCCCCCCCAATCAAAACAAAGCTAGAGTGGGAAGGCATGACCACGGCAACCCTAACCAACACAACAGCAGACCAAGCATGGTCACTCATGAAAAACTTCACAGGCCTAGACAAGATCCTCCCAGCAGTCCAGACATGCTACAAGGTGGAAGGCGTCGACGGCGAGCCCAGCTGCATCAGATATGCCGCTGGCAAAGTCCCCGCCCCCGGCGGGGAAGAACTGTTCTTGTGGGCCAAGGAGAGGCTCATCGAGACCAATCTGGTGAACCAGTTTTTTTGGTACGAGATGGTCGAGAGCAGTGTAGGGTTCCGTCGGTATTTCAGACGGCTCGGGGCCAAGGAAGGTGGCGGTGGAAGTGGTGGTGGTGGAGGGTGTGTTATTGAGTGGTCATATGTGGCTGACCCTATAGAGGGATCAGGGATGGACCAAGGAGGAGTTTGATGGGTTCTTGGGGGGTGGCTTGGAGGCCATGGCTAGGAGGATTGAAGAGATCTTCAAGGGTTGAGGTGGGTGGGTGTTTTATGTTGATCTGTTTGATGATCGTATTTGTGGTTAGTACGTGTGCTTGGATTTATATTATTTTGTAGTGTGGTTTGCATGGTTCAATGAGTGAGGTATTAATGCTTGTTGTTTGTTTGTTTAAGAACAGAATCAAACTGCGTTGCAGAAGTCCTAAGGTCTGATGATAGAGGGACACTTCTCGTTGGAATAAATGTTTTTTTTTTTTTTTTGATTGGTAAATCAACTCTATATTACTATAAAAATCAGAACTTTACAAAAAGTGGAACTCAATATACAACCCATACATGGGTCTAACTGTAGTTTGATTTGGTTGAAGGAGGGAAGGGCAGACCAGGCTACCCTGCATCCCCTCTACCAAACCATCCTCAACTTAAGACCCCAAGAAGCCAAAAGAACCTTACATTCAGAATCAACAAATTTAACAAATTCAAGAGTTAGCTTTTAGTTCTATGATAGATGGTGCCCATCCTATCCAGCTCCAATGCTTGGTGAAGGTCACTCCAAATGCGATTGGTGTTGATGATAGTTTCTCCTCTATCCGATTGAAAGGCAGCAAGAATATCTGCTGGGGTGTTTCCCTCGCGGTGGATGTGAGTGAATTGCCCAGCAGCAATTGATTCAAGTCCAAGATAAATGCTTTGGAGGCAACGGATGGCACTCCACGACCTATTTCCCCTGTTCGTGACCCATGCTAGAGTAGTTGTAGAGTCAGTTTCAACCCATATGGAGCGAAATCCAGCTTTGATTGCAATCCAGAGCCCAACTTCTATTGCTTTAAGCTTTAGGAGATTGATCGAGGGAAGGTCATTACGGCCTGCAATTCCCAACAAGAATTCCCAACACTATCGAAGGCTTTTTAAAGATCCACTTTAATACACGCACGGGGCTTATCTTGATTCAAATACTTGACAAGCTCATGGGCGACAAGCTCATGGGTGGAAAGGAAGCTTAACCCGAGGGACGTCTATTAAGCAAATCTGAATAGAACTGCACTATATGATTCTTCAGCTCTTTAGGACCAGAACAATAAGAACCATCAGAACGATGAAGCTTGCAAATTGTATTTGAGACTGATCTAGACTTTATAGAATTATAGAAATATTTCGTGTTGGAGTCCCCATCAGCCAATCAGAGTTGTCGGGATTTCTGCCTTAGAATCTGTTCTTCTTGAGAAAGAGCAGAAAGATAACTTCTTCTGGACTCCTCTTCCAAAGCAATTAAGTTGGAATTCCTCGGGTTAAGGTGAAGAGCAGATTGGGCCTGTTCCAAGGCCTGTTTCCTGAAAGAAAGATTATAATGCACCTGGCCAAATACCTCTTTGTTCCATAATTTGAGAACTTGCTTGGTATGAGCCAATTTCTTCACAAAGGGGAAAATAGGATTGCCTGAAATGTTAGTTTGCCAAGCTTCTTGAACCAAGGACTTAAAATTAGAATGAGTTTCCCAAGAAACAAAATATTTAAATGGTTTTGGACCTGTAGGAAAAGAAGAGGTACAAGAGACTTTAAGAGGAGAGTGATCTGATATCCCTGGGGGGAGATATTCCACCAAGGAGTGTGGATATTGCGTGATAAATGCTTGGTTGCACAGAGTTCTATCAAGTCGACACATAATGCGATTGTCTTGTCTGTTGCTTCAAGATAAAGTGTGACCAATAGATTTCAAGTCATCGAGCTCTGAGTGTTGGAGACAGGAATTGAAAGAGCGAAGCCTGCGCGAGTGCACCTTAGATCCCCCAACCTTCTCCTTACTAAATCTGACCTCATTGAAGTCCCCTCCAACCATCCAACTGTCGTTCCCTATAGAAATAGAGAGCCTTTTGATAGTATCTCAGAGATGAGTCCTCACTGAACTGAGATTAGATGCATAAATGGAGGTTATATACAACTTTTGATTGGATTTTTTAATAAGAACTGAGCAATGACAATGTTGAGGAGATGTGTCAAGAATCTGAACATCCATGATGTCTGCATTCCATAGGAGGCAAATACGAGCATCGGGACCAAGGAGAGAATTTGGATAAATACCCAACTTCTTCTTCAGAGATTTCAGAGAGTTATCATCCAGCTTTGTCTCAACCAAGCACATAAAATGAGGTTTATGACTGAGCAAAAAATTCTTGATGTCCATTTGTTTCACTACACTCTTAGTGCCCCTAACATTCCAAAAAATAACTTCCATAAAAAAAGGGCTAGACAAAAAGGTGATATTCCATGATCCCACCACGGGGATCCTAGCAGAGTCCGAGGAGGCACCCCCACTTGATACAGGCACAACAGAGTTCTTAGATTTGACCTGCAGAACTTGAGCCAACTTGAGGTGGGATTTGTTCTTTCGTTTGACATCTAATTGTACTTTGATAATTGCTTTGAATTTTTGTTATTTGATAATTCCTTTTGTTTTTTAATTAAGTTTTATTTAATTTTTTAAAATGCCATTTTCAAATACTTAAAACATTTTTCAATATTATATTATCAAATTAAATTAGGCCAAATGCTACAGAAGATGTATCGGTAGTGGTAGGAATTCATTCAAAATCCGATTATGCAAGATCCGTTTTGCCCAATATCAATTCTAAACAAGGTTTCTTCCTAGGGATTGATATTTTTTTAAAATTAGAATTATATATTGGCCTCCAAATTGTATTATTAGTATCCAAAATTATTAAAATTCTTTATCTAAAAAAATCTAAATTCGTCATCTTAAACATGAAACAACAATGAAACTCACACATCAAGTTTCGTCAGTCTCATAAATATATGACTGAAAATATTATAAAATTTACATGTTAAATATATGATGTGACACAATTAGTCAGAAGAATTCTGATGAATCAATCACCTTTAGAAGCAAATGACCTTACTTTTATCCAAAAAAATATAGATAAATTATAAATGTTAATAGCAGAGAATCTAGCCGTAGTACGTGTTTATTCCGTTGCCATAAATTGATAAACTTACTGATGCAATTTAATTATATATATGTACCAATCATAACACTATGCATGCATCACATTTAATTGACACGTGTACCGTAGTAGTGTTTATTCCATTGCCAAAAATTGATAAACTTGCTGATGCAATTTAATTATGGGTGCGGCTATAGCCACCCACACTCACCTACCCACCTCTTTTATTTATAAATAAAAATGTTTTGTTATATTTTTCTCACATCTAACCCACCCCAACACTCCGTCCCGCATTCTTTTTCTCTCTCTCCCATTCGATATGCTCTATGTCTTTCGTGTGTGATTTGGTTCGACATGATCCATGTCTTTCATGTGCGATTTGGTTCGACATGGTCCATGATTTTTTGAAATAAAAAAACATTTGGCCCCCGTTTGGAACGGGAATAAGACTTATTTTTGGGTATACATTTATTTCGACATAAGTGATGATAAAATGATTTTGTGTTTGATTGTATTTTGAATTATTCTCGTTGGTAAACGTAAGAATAAATGTTTTGTTGTTTGGGTAAAATGTGAATAAAGTATGGATAAAGATTTATAAAAAGTAAAAAAATAATGATAGTTGATTTAACATGTGATGTATAAGAGGTGATCACAATTGATTTGACAGTGGACCCACATATTCTTTGGGTGGAATAAACTATGATAACATTAATTCCAGGGGTAGATTAGAATCCATATACCACTTTATACTAATTTATTTTTGCATACTTTATCCCTACCTATTTTATGTTTCCAAACATCCTTTATCCCTTATTCCCCTTTTGTCGGTGTCGAGAAAATTCCGCGTGTGTGGGGTTTCTTCGGAGGGCTCGGATCGGATGCGTGCCCTGGCGGGCTCGGTCGGATCGTCTTCTCGGAAGGGGTGAGGGTGTGGTTCCTGGTTGAGGCGCCCGACAGCGGCTCAAGAGGATTCAAGGGGTTTGTGATCGCCACCTGCTTTTTCTAAAAACAGGAAAGGGTTTGGGTTGGATTTGATCGCCTACGTGGGGAGTTTGTGGGGTCTCCGCTCTGAGACACGGATATACCGTACACAGAGGTGAAAAACAGGTAATCCTATTCTGCTTCCGGGCTTGACTAAAGGAGTTATGGGTCAAAGGGGTGTTGATATGGGGTGTGGATAGGGGGCGGCTAGTGGAGGTTAGCCGTCGGCCAGGGGGCGGCTAGATAGGGTTAGCCGTCCAGGGTCTGGGGGATTTAGGCAGGGGTTTAGTAGGTAAAGGGTGGGGTCTTGGGCAGAGGCTAAGCTAGGTTTAGCCTGGGTTTATGGAGGGTGGGATGAGAGGGTATTTTATGTGGGGAATGGGTGTTTCTCTCTCTCTCTCTCTCTCTCTCTTGGGATTTCTGGTGGTGGAAGGGTTTGAAGATGAATTGGTGGTTGTTGTGGA
Organism: Acorus calamus; assembly: GCA_030737845.1. Classification (NCBI taxonomy): domain Eukaryota; kingdom Viridiplantae; phylum Streptophyta; class Magnoliopsida; order Acorales; family Acoraceae; genus Acorus; species Acorus calamus. The sequence goes on along the minus strand of CM060863.1, from coordinate 10,469,984 downwards.
TTTTGTTGGGTGTGTTGGTTGTTGAAGGCTTGGGACCTCCTCTATTTATAGTAAAAGAGAGGTAGGAAAATATCCCGAGGGTAATGGAGTGGGTTGGCTTCGATTGGACCTCTCATTAATGCTCTGGTTCTTCTGCCAGAGAACAGGTGAAGGGCGGCTAGTGCTAACTAGCCGCCCGGGATGGGGCGGCTACTTCCTGGTAGCCGCCCCTATCATGACCTGCCAAACGTCCCATCTCTGACAAGCGGTGGCTTGGGTCGGCTACTTGGTTTGATCCGGCCAAGAGAGGGCGGCTAAAGGTCATGACCCGCCGCAATGATCAGCATTTAATATTGCTTTATGTCCCATCCAGGGAACTGGTCCAAAGTCGGCCAGGGGCGGTTAGGGGGGGCGGCTAGTGTGAACTAGCCGCCCAGTGAGGGGCGGCTAGTTAGGGTTAGCCGCCCCTTTCTAGGGACTTAGATTTTTTTAGGGTTTTGGTTTTGTTTTAGGTCTGGGTTAGGGTTTGACTTAGGTTTAGGGTTTGGGCGAGGGTTTGGTTTTAGGTTAGGGTTTTGGGCTAGGTTAAGGTTTAAGGTTCCGGTTTAGGTTTAGGTCAAGGCTGGGATTAGGGTTTAGGGCTAGGTCAAGGCTAGGGTTGGGGTTTCTGGTTTACCGAACCTTCGGTTCTCTTATTTGTGTCCACTTGTGGGAGATTTCCGTGTGTTACTTGAAGTATTTCCGTCTCTCTGGACGGTCAAAATTGGGGTATCTACACCTTTATACTTGGTTATCCCTTATTCCCGTTCCAAACGGGGGCTTGAAGTATTCTGTATCCCGTTCGACATGCTCTATGTTTTTCGTATTTGATTTGGTTCGACATGGTACATGGCTTTCTGGAATTAAAAACCTTTGAAGTGTTTTGTATCCCATTCGACATGCTACATGTCTTCCGTGTTTAATTTGGTTCGACATGGTCTATGGCTTCCTGGAATAATGAATGGGGTGGGATGGAAATGATTTGGATTGAGTATTTATATGAGGGTGGGCTTATGAAGTATAGATATATGCCCTGGGTGGGGAAGAAAAGGGGTGGGTAGGAGAGTATATGGGATGGCTATAGCCGCATCCTTTAATTATATATGAACCTATCATAACACTATGCATGCTACGTTAGTTGGGACACCCCCTTTCAAGGGGATGATCCGGGTTCAATTCCTGCTTCTAGAAGGGTGGGTAACCACAAGCCCCTTTGGGTTGGTTTCACATGGACTTTGGCCCAGGTTATGTTCTCCATGTCCTGTTGGACTGGTTTCCTATGACTATGTCCTACTAGGTGTCCTAAGGTCCATGTTGACCTGTCAGTTCTGTGTCACCCTGTCCAGGCCTATGTACAAAAAAAAAAAAAAATCATAACACTATGCATGCATCACATTTAATTGACATGTGTACTATTGCTTAGTCAAAATCGGTTTAGGTCCACCAACTTTTTTTTATTAATACAATCAGTGTTCAGGAATGCGGGATGTGGTTTACGTGCGGTTGGGGTACCGCACAGAGTATATGCGGTATGCGGGAGTATATGCGGTTCTATATTTTTATTAATAAAAAAATATATGATGATAATTTTTAAACATAGCAAGATATATATTAAAGAGATATACAAAATATCTCTTAAAGACACATAAAATATGTTTCATTTTAATCAAACTGTCCCAATATAAATGAATAAAAACAGGTGTCCATTTGTCTTGGATGAACAAAACAGGTGGCAATTTGTACAAATTAGATGAATATAATATGTGATTGACAAACTGAGAGTCAGAAAGATAGAGAGATTCAGAGGGAGAGTGATAGAGAGAGAAAGGACATAGAGAGAAATGAGAGAGAGAAGGCAGACCAGTAGATGAAGCCGAGGAAGCCGAAATTAAGAAGACAAACCGCTCAACAAGATGAAACCGAAGAAACCGAGCTGTTGAAAATGAACTGATGAAGCCAAAAGCCCTAATCAAAAGTGTATGAAGAAGAAGAAGAAGATGTGTGAAGAAGAAGAATTAGAGGCCATGATTGAAGGCCTATCGATGAAGAAGGTCCAGTGAAGAAGAAGATCAGGGCGACTCTTTCGGTTTTTTATTATTTTTAAAGTAGTAACGGTTCGGGTGGGCTAACCGGGTCTACCCGACCCGTTTAACAAGTCTATTCCATATGCGCCCGCTTAGACGGGCGCACATGCGGGATTCGGGCCGCATATGCGGCTCGAACCCGCATATAGGCGCTTTTTACTCCGAGCAGTTCGATTAGCCTACCGAACCGCCCGTCCGGCCGCATATGCGGCCGCATAGGGCGCATTTCTGAACAGTGAATACAATGGTATTCTCTAGACTCTCACTGAAAAGTCTACCAGACTCCAACTACTCGACGTGGTGGTTAGGACACCCCACAATCACACAGGGGATGCATGGTCGAATTCTGTTGGAGAGAGGAGAAAAAGAAAAAAAGGAATCTAGTCATCTGGGCTGTGTTTGTGGGCTATGTGGAGTCTAAGGCTCCGTTTGGATCCGCGTCCCACCTGCGTTGGTGGTGGCGGACGCCCGCGGACGCGAACGCGGACACAAATGGACGCCTGCGTCGCTGCGTCGAGAACCTAACAATCCTTGTCGTATCTGATTTTCGGCTGATTTGTCTCGCTTTCCCCGACGCCTCAAAAACAATGATTCCCCCACCGCGAGTCTTCCCCCCGCGTTCTGCTCACCGCAGACGCCTGCGACGCGGATCTAAACGGAGCCTAAATCGCCCAGTCAATGTACCAAAAAAAATCATTCAAAATGAGATGTATACTTCTCTTTAATTATGTGAAATATATATGCATCATAATTTTATTTTATATTTTAAAAAGTGAATCTATTAAATTAAAAATGGATTGATGTAATTTTTTTATAAAAGTATATAACTCAAGGTTTACTATTTTAATAAAAACAAAATATCTGTGAACTAAACTAAGATAGTCGGTGGGTTGGTCCCTAACATTATTCTTATATATACATTCATATCATAGAGCAACAAACACACACCTCCTCCTCTCTCTCTCTCAAAACAATGGAGCAAGAGCCAAAGCTAGAGTGGGAAGGCATGACCACAGCAACCCTAACCAACACAACAGCAGACCAAGCATGGTCACTTATGAAAAACTTCACAGGCCTAGACACGATCCTCCCAACAGTCCAGACATGCTACAAGGTGGAAGGCGTCGATGGCGAACCCGGCTGTGTCAGATATGCCGCTGGCAAAGTCACCGGCCCTGGCGGGGAAGAACTGTTTGTGTGGGCCAAGGAGAGGCTCATCGAGACTGATCCGGTGACCGGTTTTATCGGTACGAGATGGTTGAGAGCAGCGTAGGGTTCCGGCGGTATTTCGGGCGGCTCGGGGCCAAGGAAGGCGGAGGTGTAGATGGTGGTGGTGGTGGAGGAGGAGGAGGAGGAGGAGGGTGTGTTATTGAGTGGTCGTATGTAGCTGACCCTATAGAGGGATGGACCAAGGAGGAGTTTGATGGGTTCTTGAGGGGTGGTTTGGAGGCCATGGCTAGGAGGATTGAAGAGATCTTCAAGGGTTGAGGTGGGTGAGTTTTATGTTGATCTGTTTGATGATCATATTTGTGGTTGGTGCTGTGTTTGGATTTATATTATTTTGTAATGTGGTTTGCATGGTTCAATGAGTGGGGTAGTAATGCTTATTTGTTTGTTTTAATTTATCATAGAGTGCATGTAGGACGTATCTAAAGAGTAAGAATAGAATTAGACTGTGTTGCATAAGTGTCTGATGGTAGATGGACACTTCTCTTTTTAGTATAGTGAGCTTGATTGGAATAAATGTCGTGTAGCCCATGGGGCTGTTTTTTGAGTCTATGTTGACCTATTAAACAATGATACGTTGTCTTATGTAATAAACTTTTTAATCCATTTGAACTTTTGTTAGTGCGATTTTTAACAATTTTATCTGTGTAAAATAAATAATAATAATCGCAGAATAATATATACAAAACTCAAATCAATCACTGACGCAAGCAGAAAAATATAAAAGCAAGCAAACCACAAAAAAAACATCTCATTTAACGTGGTTCGGCGAAAACATACATTCAAGGAGCACTCCAACAACAATCCACTATATCAAAATATAATGATTATAATGCCCTCTCAACTTTTATCCAAAACTTGAGGAATACAAGATGAAAGAGGGATACATGATTACCTCAATGAAACCGTAAATAATCTTCCAAATAATATGGAGAATTCAACCTCGATGTAGATCGGAATACGTAGAGGAATATCTGAAGAAAGAACACCTTTTATTCTCTCTCTCTCTCTCTCCACTGTTGCCGAACCCAACATGCTACGGAACACTTTTCTTTTCGCACCGCACTGTTGTGTAATGAAGAGGAAGACCTAGGGTATATTAAAATACCCTCCATGTCATTATATGCATGTGTGCGCATTGCCATGCATGGGCCTTCAAATGCCCTCATGGGCTGGACCCAATAATGGGCCCAAACCCAACAATCTCCCCCTCCAATCCAATGAGGGAGGAACCCGGTCTGTGACTCCTCACCTAGAGTTCATGCTGTCCAGCTTCTCGCAAAGCTCGAACTCATCATGTTTTTCATGAGACTGTCCATCTCGAAATTTTTTTGTCCCCCCTATTCAGTAAAAAAAGATATACTCAAATGTGGAGTAATTCAATGATGGTCTATTATCTCTCGATGATATCTTCATCAGAATCTCTGTAGTCGCAGACTCTTTCGATGACCTCTTCATTGGAATTTATATAGTCTCTGACTCTCTTGATGACCTCTTCATCAGGATCTCTGGCTCTAAATCTCTCGATGACTTCTTCATCGGAATCTCTGTCTCTGACTGATGTTACTGCTCCCCCTGCTCAAGAGCTTCATGTTCCGTATCTTCATCAACATCAGGTATCTCTGGCACCTTATCAAAGTCTTCATTTTTCATCTTCTCCCCATCTGTAGCCGGCTGAATTGGAGAAGGAATCAGTGTTAAATCTGCAACACTACCAACTGATTTCATAACCCCATTGAAATCTTCAATAGTCTGGTTTTCGTAGAAGACCACATTCCTGTGCCGAACAATCCTCTTTGTTGCTGGATCCCATAGCCTGTAGCCGAACTCTTCATTTTCATAACCAACGAAGATACATGAGACCGCTTCATCTAGCTTCTGTCTCTCCTCTTTGGGTACAAGCATAGCTTTATATCCAAAGACCATTAGATGCGAATACAAAACCTCATTCCTGGACCAAATCTTCTCTGGAATCTTCATATCCAAAGGAATTGATGGTGACCTATTTATCAAGCAGGCAGTCAAAACAACTTAACCCAGAAGGTTTCAGGCAATCTAGCCTTCTACAATATGCATTTGACTTTTTCAACAATAGTGTGATTCATCCGTTCTGCGACGCCAATGTGCTGTAGAATACTGGGCTCAGTCCTTTTGTGTCGAATCTCATGGTATGAGCAATAATATCTGAACCTCCTCGAACTGTACTCTCCTCCATTAACGGTCCGCAGCGACTTCAACCGTTTTACTGTCTCCCGTTCCACCATGGCATGAAAGCACTGAAAGTGCTCAAACACTTGATCCTTTTCGTAACAAGTAAACCCACACTTTCTTGGATGCATCATCAACAAATGTAGCATAACACCTATTGCCACCAAGCGATTCAACCTCAAATGGGTCATAAATGTTAGAGTGAATCAAGTCCAAAATATTAGACTTCTTTTTCAAACATCAATCGAAAGAAACTCTATGATGTTTTTCAATCAAATAGTAATCACAAGAGCTAAGAGACATACCATTGGTAAAGGGAATGTAAAACTTCTTTACCAGAACTTGTAGCTCCTTCTCGCTCATACGATCAAGCCGCCTACGCCATAAATCCGAAGATGAATCTTCTTTATCTGCATTCATCCCATCTTGCACACTTCTATCTTTGTCTTGTATGATGTTCAACATGCCTTTCCTCTAGCAGCAACTAGCGAACCCTTGGTGAACTTCCATTTTCCATTGTCGAAGTGATTCTCAAATCCTTAGCGATCCCAGAAAGCATATTGATGCACAAATCAGGAACATGACGAACATCTTTCAAAGTCAATATGTGTCCTACATCAGTGCGTATACACACATCACCAATTCCTACAATATTTGAGTGACTAGTTTTTCCCATCTTCATGATGCCAAAGTCTCCTGTCCTGTACAAAGTGAAGAAATTCAGCTTAGGAGTCACATGGTAAGATGCTCCTGTATCAACTATGCACTCAATATTCTGATATGCAATATGCGAGCATTCTTCTTCCCGAAAGAGAGAGAAACAAACTTATCTGTATATGCAGTCGCCATGATGTTCTTATCATTATCTTTCTTCTTCTGATAATTTTCTTCATTCTGTTCTCCTTTTCAAATTCTGCAATTCTCTTAAATTAGCCGGCTTTACCGCAATTGTAGCACACATTTTCTTCAAATCTTGACTTGCTTTTGTACCTGTTATGACCTTTTTATTTTCGACCATTGCTCCTCCCCCTGTGCTCTTTGACAAGTGTTTGTGCATCATCTGTACCCGCTGATTTTCTTCTTGTTTTTTCATTCAATAAGCAGTTCGTAACTGTACTCATAGATAACACACCATCTAGAGCAGAATTACTCAATGTGATGATTAACATCTCTCAAGTGTCTGGCAAAGATCCCCATAGCAATAGTGCATGTAACTCATCATCCAAAGTCATCTTCATATTAGTAAACTGATTCACCAAGCTCTGAAACTCATTTAGGTGCTTTGCAATACTGACACCTTTGAACTTTAAATTCACGAGTTTTCTGATTAAAAATGCTTTATTCCCCGTAGTCTTTTTCTCATACAAAGACTGAAGCGTTTTCCATAAAAAGTATGCGTTTGTCTCATTCACAATGTGATGGAATATGCTAAGATCAATTCATTGTCAAATATTGGCAATACATTTTCTATTCAACTTGGTCCAGCCAAGCATGGTCACTCATGACAGGATCGTCCCTGCAGTCCAGACATGCTACAAGATGGAGGGCGTCGACACTCTCTGTGGGCCAAGGAGAGGCTCATCAAGAATCATCCGGTGAACCGATTCTATCGGTATGAGATGGTCGAGAGCAATGTGTTAAATGTGTATATATATTAGGGTTAATGGTAGATTAGTCTTTCCTCGTTTTCCTTTTTGTACTATAAATATTGGATACAAACCTTAATAATATTTTGGTTCATTCTCTTCAATTTTTGATTCTAACATAATGTAGGGTTCCAACGGTATTTCGGGCGGCTTGGGGTCAAGGAAGGTGGCGGTGATGGTGGTGGTGGAGGAGGAGGAGGAGGGTGTGTTATTGAGTGGTCTTATGTGGCTGATCCTATAGTGGGATAGACCAAGAGTTTGATGGGTTCTTAATTGGGGGGTGGTTTGGAGGCTATGGCTAGGAGAATTGAAGAGATCTTCAAGGGTTGAGGTAGGTGGGTGTTTATTTTTAATTTGTTAGATGGTGATATTTGTGGTTGGTGGTTTGTTTGGATTTATATTAATTTGTGTGGTTTGCATGGTCCAATGAGTGGGGTATTAAGGCTTGTTGTTTGTTTGTTTGCTTTAATTTATCATAGATGAATTTTGGAGTTTGGTATCTAAAGAGCATGGATAAAAATATTAGACCGCGCGTGTTGCAAAGGCTTAAGACCTGGTGCTCGAGGGACACCTCCCCCTGTAATTCGAGTCTGTGTTGGTCCTAATTTTAATTAATAGTATTGAATAGTGATTTGTTTACTGAATGTAAGATGCTTTTTAATATATTGAAGCTTTTGTGTAAAAAAAGTATAAAATTATATGTAACTTTTTTGCAGTATCATTAAAATATGTGCATGTTCTTATTATTATAGAAAAAGTAAATTAAATACTCTCATATTCTCTGTTATTTAAGGGTCCGTTTGGAAACACAGATTGAAAAGTAGCTTTTGGAATAAAGCTGCTTTTTAAGATGATTTTAGACCTTGACTTTTATTGGGATGCTTTTTTTTAATTCAGGAATCACGTTTGTTGCTGATAACAGAAGCTGTTTTTGAAGAGGTGTAATTTGGGTGATGTTTGGTTACAAATCAATACTTTAAAAAATCAATTGGGTTAGATTACTATTTTGCCCTTGTCCTCTCCAATGACCGATTAGGGTTTCACAACCTCCCAATTCACCCATTCTCTTCCCATGTCCGCACCTCCCCGATCATCTATCTGAGAAAATTTATAGCCCTGGCCATGGCTCCGCCGACCGTCAGCCTTCTCACTGATGTGCCTCTCCTCTATTCAACAATAGTTTTTTTTATATTCCATTTCGTTTCGTATGAGAGATGAGAGTGGGCGATGGCTGATTATGGAACTAATATGTGACGGTGGAACATAATGTTCGGAGATCGTCGATGGAATGATTTTTTGGCCGGCTGAAACTTATTATTGATTCAAAAGAGATGGATGTTATTTTGGTCGGAGGTGCCATTTTTGGTTTTCAAAGGAGACGGACCAGAAAAAATAAAAAAAAAACTCCAGGAAAGAGAGAGAGTGGGTGATGGCTTATAAAGGGGTGTAATTTCTGGGTGTCACTAGGGTTAAATTGGTCATTTTGCCAACCACCTCTGATTTTAAAATAGCCGATTCCCTGAAAGCAGTCTCCAGGAGTTTTGAAAAACACGACTTTCGATGCATAAATTGACCCAAAGCTATCCAATGATTCCCAATTAATTGGGTTGTTTGGAAAGACAATAGGAGCTTTCAGATTTCAAAAAAAGCAGAATCTACTCAAACCTGATTACCAAACGGACCCTTAATCGAACCAAATAACTAAAATGGACTACCGCCCTATTCCATGCTATACCATACTATATATGACCCTATCCAAGCATGAACTCAATTAATGGAAAACAAGAGTGCATATAAGAACTCTGTACTAAAATATTTATTCAAATAAATTATATAAATCAACTTTACAACAGTGAAAACTTATATTGTTTGTCTATAATTGAAATTGAAATTGAAATTGCAGAGAACTAGAAGATTCTTTATTGTAAAATTTGAAATTCACTGATGGAATAATGGGGTGTCTTTTGTTATAAAATACAGGAGATCAAAATTAAACTTGACCCAGCACAACTGTGGAGGCACGATTAGTGTTGAACAGTTATGAAATTCCAAATATTTGTTTTCTGATTAATTAAAACTATCAGTTTATAGTTTGAAAGATGCTATATTATCATGAGACCTCAAAATGATATTGGATGTAAATCATCTACCAACAGTTCCAAATTAACAGGTGCAAAAGTTGATGGCCTTGAAATTATAATTTACGAGTGGGCATGAGCCCGGTGCAACCCATACTTTTGGGCCTAATCGTCAAAATGTATTAGTCCCTAATCATTTTAATTTTTTCTTAAAATATATACTGGCTCAATAAAATATATATACCTAGACTAAATCATCTTTTATTTGAAAAAAAAAATTTAATTTTTTATATATCGCACTAGTGTGATATATACGGACAAACTATAATGATAGTGGAGTGTATTAGAGGTTGAGGGACAATTTGGGTCATGTTTTAATTAAATGGTTGAAAAATGGTCAATTTGGGTCATGATTTAATGGGTCATGTTGGTGTTGGTTCTAGTGCAAACCGAGGACCGCCCAAGATTAGCAACTCCAGCCCCCAACCTCAATTGCAATTTACAGTGGTTTTTATTTTTTTTTAAGTAAATCATATACTCTTCTATTAAAGTAAATGTAGTTATATAAATAATGTATATATTGAAATGCATTAATGTATTTTTTTCTTTGTTGAAAAAATATAAATTATTTTACGTCATACATTATGATAGAACCTCATACACTATATTGTGCTATCATAGTGTAACGGACTGCATGTGTATCAGTGCTCTTAACAAAACCATTAAGTAAGAACCTCACCTCATGTGTTTGTCTTTTATGGGGGTGGGGGTTTGCAATTGCATCTTATACATAAAAAAAAGACGGAGGAGGAAGTGGCGGTGACGGGAGATGACGCAACAGAGGAGAGGGAGAAAGATGGAGGGGAATGGTGAAGGTGGCAGCCTAGCAGGCGGTGGTGATGAGGGGATGTCGGTGGTTGGCGACGGTGAAGGAGGGGGCAGAGTAGGGGGATAGGAGGAGAGAGAAAGAGAAAGAGAGAGACGATCGTCACCGCCGTCGCCACGCTCTCCGTTCCCCCCTCTTTCTCTCTTTCTTTCCTTCCCTCCGCCGTCGCCACGCTCTCCATTCCCCCCTCTTTCTCTCTTTCTTTCCTTCCCTCTCTGCCTTTTTTTCTCCCTTCTTTTTCTAGAGGAGCATGCTTTCCTACTATGAGATTCTCACTCAATGGGGTGGCTTTAGTTGCCCCATGCATGTGCACTCACATTTCTCATTAGCTTTAAAACATCATAGAAATTGAGGGTTTTATACATATAATACATTATCCCCCATAGAAGTTGTAAAGGGTAGGCAATGAGAATATTTTTTTGCGGGCCCTAGACGAATTTTTAAAGTGGGCCCCCCATATACACTAAAAAAAGTCTTGAATATTATTTTATTTTAAGTTGCAAATGTTATAAATTTACAAATACAACATTATACAATCATTAAAATTGAAACATCTTAAATAAAAATTCCTTATAACAACTACATTAGAAAACACTTATAAATATCCATACAAAATTATATTAATACTAATATCAATCAAATAAAATGTATAATAGCAAAAAAACAATTAATCAAATACATATCATTTGAAGCAAAGGGACATTGTTGATTGGATAGGAGACTTTTAGCCCCTGTTTGTTTCAAGCATATAACCGGGTATAACATGGGATAAACCTGAATAGAAAAAAAAATGATGTTTGAATGTATGGAATAAGGCAGAATATCAATGCTAGAATAGGCTGGCATAAACCTGTATTCGAATTCCCCGTCAGAGGTGGAATTATTTTTTATTCGACAAATGGGTATTAGTGGGCCCCACTGGTCATTTCAAAAAAACAAAAAAAGTCACGGGTGCCCTCGCCATCCTCTCCACGCATCGATTAACTGTTACAACTCCTCTTCTTCAATGGACTCTCATCGATTGCTTCGTCCCTTTCGCAGATTCAAAGATCAACTCCATATTTGAGTTAGATCTCAGCCTGTCCATCATATCTTGTCACGAAGATTTGTTCCCATTGAATTCCCTTCAACCACAACCCAACCACCCGAAATCAACCATAACTCCGTATGCACCAGTTTGCCGACCTTCATAAGGGGTGGCTCAGATCTCATTCTCTGAAAATCAGAGAAGGAAGAAGGGTGGGCGTCGATCTGGACATCACAGGTTCCTCACGTCAGATCTGGCCAACCATCCGGCTTGATCGCCCTCTGCCATCAGCTGAGGTATTGTATTCCTTCAATCAGTCCACATGTTCCAGTCATCCTTGCTGGTATTCATCTTCCGTAAGGGTATGGAGCATGTGTTAATTTGGTTTAGAATGATTTAGGTTAGTCAAAGATGTGGAAGAATATGAAATACCATTTTGGTTTTTCATTACACATGTAAATATTAGTCTAGGATGCAACAGATATATCATGCTTGTTGTCATTTTTGTAAGAGGAAACGAGGATCATGTATTAGTATATTTTCTCTGATTTAGGAAAATGAAAGCAGTATGAATAGCGTTTGGTTTTCAAAGCTGAATTAAATATTATTATGGAATGAAAATGTGTCAGAATATGTGAAAAAATGGGCTTGAGTCTCAATGAAATATGTACATATAGGATTGGAATGAATTGTTCTCTCTTCCTTCTTGTTATATTGTCTTTTTTGGGGATATTATGCATGTTCATTTTTTATTTTTTGGAACCCCCAAAGGAAAAGTTAATTTCACATATGAAGGTAGTTTTGTCATTTCATAAGCATAAATGTCATCCATCAACATATTCATATTTTATTCACACATTATTCATAATCAATCAAACAATCAATAGTTTATTCTTACGTTTTCCAACGACAATAACTGCAAACACAACCAAACTGGAAAATCTGTTATTCCACTGTTATATCATGTTATACCAGTATAACTGTATACCCCGGAATAAACCATATTCTCAAACCAAACATGGGGTTAGGGATTTGATGGGGAGAAGTTTCATGGAATTTAATGGGGATGGTTAGAAAATATTTGCTTGGGATAAGAAACGATAGGATGGGTTTTGTGTATTTGGGGAATGTATTTGTTGGGCCTAGGCCTTGGGGTGAGTAATGAGTATTCAAAGCCAAGGGCAGCCAGGTTAAAAAAATAAAATTCATGGGCCAAAACTATATGGGCTTTACAGAGCTGGGCCCTCCTTGGGTGGAGGGCCAATAGCCAAGGGCAGCCAGGTTAAAAAAATAAAATTCATGGGCCAAAACTATATGGGCTTTACAGAGCTGGGCCCTCCTTGGGTGGAGGCCCTAGACAATGGCCTCTGCACAGGGCCGGGCCTGAAGTAGTATTTTTTAAAATAAATATTTTTGAATTAAAATTTCAATAAATTGAATAAATTTTTAAAATATGTAACTTAATTAGATGAAGACTCTCCTAATAAGTAAAAAAGGAAAGTGACGATTCAAATGGATCTAACATAGTTCAAATGGATTTAACATGCTTTCTGTTTTGAATTAAAATATAAAAATAAATATACATATGATATGGTTATTGCTTTAACTAAAAGAATAGTGTTAGGGATAGTTCCTCTAGTAGCTCCACATATAGTTCTTACATTATATAATTTATTTAAAGATATATATATGTTTCATTAAACTAAACACGTATTTTTATAATATTAAATATATTGAATTATAAGAAATGCTTTGGACGGTGATGTATATGCGATTTTCATATGAGTTTAATAAAGGTGGGACCAAAAGTTTTGGTAGGTCAAAAAGTCAAAACAAAGGAGGAACACATATATATTTAGTGGGCCAGGGATTAGGATTAGGATTGAATATAGATATTATCATATCTAATCCATTGACATGCTTATGTGCATCCCTAATGGCTGTTAATGGTCGAGAGGGTTGAAGGAAAAAGAAGAAATGTTATAACACGAGGGGTAAAAATATAATTTTTAGAAGGTTATCTGTGTTTTTCTAACTTTACAGAGTCTTAATTGAATTATTTATTTTACCTGGGTTAATAACTGAATATTCTAAAAATATTTTAATTTTGTGAGTGGTTAATGAACTCAGGGGGTTATACTTGGATTTTGGTTATGTTTCTAGAAGTTATTTGGATTTAAGGAAAAGATGGGGGATTTTCTAGATTTTCGAATGTTTGTGGGTTTATATGGATTTTCCCTAAACAATAATAATAATAACATAAAGAAGGATGCATTCAAAGTCAGACCAACAGGCAGGCTACAACATATTTTGACTGCAATTTATAACGACTGTCATGTTACGTCAGGAACAAGATATGTCAAACTTGGATTTTTCAAAATAGGTTTTGGAAAATGCTATGGATTCTCGTTGAAAAGTCTGTAATGTCTTTCCCATTATATTATACATCACATATAATCACATATATCATTATGAGAGTGTAACAAACACACACCTCTCTCTCTCTCTCTCTCTCTCTCTCAAACACACACACACACACAAAACAATGGAGCAAAAGCCAAAGTTAGAGTGGGAAGGCAAGACCACAGCAACCCTAACCAACACAACAGCAGACCAAGCATGGTCTCTCATGAAGAATTTCACAGACGTAGACAAGATCCTCCCTGCAGTCCACACATGCTACAAGGTGGAAGGCGTCGACGGTGAGCCCGGCTGCGTCAGGTATGTCGCCACTGGTAAAGTAACCGGCCCCGGCAAGGAAGAACTTTTCATGTGGGCCAAGGAAAGGCTCATCGAAACCAATCCGGTGAACCGGTTTTATCGGTACGAGATAGTTGAGAGCAGCGTAGGGTTCCGGCGGTATTTCGGGCGGCTCGGGGCGGAGGAAGGCGGCGGAGGAGGTGGTGGTGGTGGTGTAGGAGGAGGAGGAGGGTGTGTTATTGAGTGGTCTTATGTGGCTGACCCTATAGAGGGATGGAAAAAGGAAGAGTTTGATGGGTTCTTGGGGCGTGGTATGGAAGCTTTGGCCAGGAGGATTGAAGAGTTCAAAGGTTGAGGTGATTTGTTACATGGTCATTTGTTGTTGTTGTTGTTTTTGGATTTTTATTAGTGTGGTTTGTATGGTTCAATGAGTCAATTCGAAACAATATCAGTGGGGCCCACTACCTTTTGATTTTTCTAGATTCTAGATCTATCAAGTCTACAAAGGATCCATTAAAGTCCATTGGGCCCATTACATCCACTCTCATCTTGGTGGTCCATATCCATCAAGTCTTCAAAGGAGGCCCACAGTCCACAATCCACGGTCCACCAGAAACTAAAAGAAGGCTATTATTGCAAGGAGATTCATCGATATATTTCTTCGCAGCAAATAGTCATTTCGGTAACTCTAAACTTTATTTATAATAATGTTTTTTAAGCCCTAACTTCACAGGCCCCATCATAGGCCTCATGAGGTGGCAATATGACATTACCTATTATACCCTTTATTTGATAACAACCTTAAGATTTATTCCAAGAATCATGGAGTATCATTAATTCTGTATGTATATCTCAACCGAATTATTATTATTTTCTTGAATGAGATCTAAACAAATAATAAAAAAACAAAAGATAATCAAGGTGATCTCCGAAGACCCATCTTTTCTTGTTTTCTCTGCATTTCCTCCTCCTCAATAGTCCACTTGTGGCCATTGTTGTTGCTCACCTCGTAGCTCTCTCGGATTTTTCAAATATGTGAAGTTCGAAAACATTGTTTTGTTCTTTATGGAGTTGGATCTTCCATCAATGCCTACTGGATCAGGTTTTATTTATGTTTTGAATGTCATTTTTCATAGTTGGATTTGTTTTTTATAATGTTACATTTTATATATAGAACATTCTTCATTTTTTTAAATCCGTGTCGTTTTTGTTACATTCGTAAATGTAATAGGCAACCGCATACGTGTATTGATTTATATTTGTTACATTCATAAATGTAACAATGAACTACAAATAAATTGAATGGAATGTAAAACATTTAGAAATACATAAATATAAATGTAACAATTTTTATTAAAATGAAACCAATAGTTCATGTAATATTTGTTAAATGTAACTCACAGCAAAACAAGTGTTTGATATTTTCGATGAAATGTAAAAATTCGTTTTAAAATTGTTTAAACATTGCATGAAATGTAAAACATTTATGTAATGTAAATGTAACAGTGTTAATGTAAATGTAACAAATGATGTAAACATGTAGGAAATGTTTTTACTGCTGTTTGAAGGATTTTATTGAAAAATAATTTAGGTAGTTTTGGTGTAATATAGGTAAGTTTTGGTGTAATGAAATAGAAAATTCAATTATTATGTAAAGATTTCAAATTTTAAATTTTCAAATAGGGTGTAACTGAAATTAATATGAAATATTTGTAACCGATTAGAGAAAAAAGGGGGATTTGGGTTAATGAGATATATTTTTAATGAAGGGCATATCTGTATTTTTCATTTTACACTTTTTCAAAAGTTAACAAACAATTCAAAACCAACTAATAAAATAATGACACCTCATGGGGCTTGTGATTTGGGGCCTAGGTATCACCACTACTTTATATAGTTCAATTACAATGGGTAGTAGGACTGTTAGTGTTGAATTAAGTAAAACTGAAAAATTAAATGGTGATACCTAGGCACCGGTCACTCCTACACTTGTAGATCCTGGTCAGAATGCAAATGCTGCTAATAGAAGAGAGTATCAAATTTTTTTAGAAGATGACCATTTTGCTAAGGATGACATGCTTACATTTATGAAACCTGATATTAAAATTTTATTAGAAGAATGTCAAATGGCTAGAGAAATGTTTAATGCAGTCACTTCAAAATATTCTAGCTCTTCTGAAACCTATATTGACATGTAAGTTGAAAAATATAATTCTAGTAAAATGTTAGAATCTGAAACTGTGGTTGATCATGTCAATAAATTATCTGTTATTGCTAAGGAACTTGCTAGTTTAGGAAATTCTATACCTGAAAGAATGCAAGTTTCTAGAATATTGAATAGTTGGCAAACTCATGGGAACCTGTGGTAATTGCTTTAAATATAACTTTGCCAACAATAAATATGAAAAAAAATTACATGTTATTAACCCTTGAACATGAAAGGAGAGCTAAGAAAAGTCAAACACAAGCTTTAGTTATAGCTTCCTCTTCAAGTGAAAATAAAAATTTCGAGCCTTATAAAAATTTCAAGCCACATTTTAATAAGAATAAAAATTTAGGGCCTCGAAAATTTAATTTTAAGAAGAGAGGATAAATTGATAAATGTTATTGTGGGAGGTGAAAATGTCCTCCTCCTTGGATGGGCCGGACTCGAATACGGTTCGGGCTTGGTTTGAGTAGATCCGCGAAGAGACGACGATGAGGCTCCGCCGTGGAGGGATTGGTGAGGTTTGTCTGGACTTAACCTGATGTAGATCAGGCTGCCTACGTACCCTTTTCAAGGGATCAAGCCACACGTAGTTCCTTTTTGTTGAGAACCTCCGACGATGAAGCCCAATCTCCATTAAAGTGAGATTTTAAGCTTAGATCTTGGGTTCTCTTGGTTTTTTGGAGAAGTAGTCTCCCAACCTCTCTCTCTCTCCCTCTCTCCCTCTCTCCCCTTATGTGAAGGGGATACCCTCCTATTTATAGTGGGAGGGGTGTGTCTATTGCTATGGAGGTGTAAGTATATCATGGGATGAAATCTTCCACGTGGCTCTTGGATCGGTCGACACGTGTGATCTACTTTTTGAACGTTTGTTACAGCCATTGTGTCAGGAAATATTCCTTGTAATTCCTAATATCTCGCCAATGCGGACTCCATGATTTTGATTCAAGTCGGACAGGAGCTATGCCCCCATTCACCCTGGTCTGGTCGGGAGTCCGACCAGACTGTTTATTGGCCTGACTTGAGGTGGTGGTGTGTTATGATAGAATGTGATGGGCCGAAGCAGTATAGCCTTTTAAAAGGATCATAAGGTGTGACAGATTTTGGCTCCTACAAATGCCCCCTCTTCTGGTCTTTCGGGGACCGGGAGAGCAGAAGAATAGACTTAAGAGAAATCCTCTTAATGATGAGACAAAATCTTCACACTCTTGGTCCTTTGGGGGCCAGGAGAGCTATAGATCAAATGTCAAGGCCTTGCATGTTAAATTCTTTGATGCTTTTCTATTTCTTTCTGCCTTTAACCTGAAAAGGCGAATGGCAGGGTAGACCTGAAAAGGTGAATTGCCAAGGAAGAACAGAATGGCAGGGTAGACCTGAAAAGGTGAATGGCAGGGTTGACCTGAATGGCAGGGTTGACCTGAATTGCAGGGTAGACCTGAATTGCAGGGTTGACCGGAATGGTAGAGTTGACCGGAATGGCAGGGTAGACCTGAATAGCAGGGTACACTCGAATGCCAGGGTTGACCGGAATGACAGGGTTGACCCGAAAGCCAGGGATGACCCGAATGGCAGGGTTGACCGGGATGGCAGGGTTGATCCGAATGCCAGGGTTGACCCGGATGGCAAGGTTGACCCGAATGGCAGGGTTGACCGGGATGGCAGGGTTGACCGGAATGGCAGGGTTGACCCGAATGCCAGGGTTGACCTAAATGCCAGAGTTGACCCGAATGCCAGAGTTGACCCGAATGGCAGGGTAGACCTTAAAAGGTGAACTACCATGGTAGAAAAGGAAGACTAGCTGGGAAGACATGATTTTCTGGGAAGACCAAAATGGAAGTCATGTAGGGAAGACTTGATTTTCTGGGAAGACCATAATGTCAGTCCTGGAGGGAAGGCATGATCTTCTGGGAAGACTTAGAATGGAAGACCTGGTTTGCCCCCAATCCGATATGGACGAGTACGACTTACTTGTATGTGTGACCTCATTCGTGCCAGTCCCATTGGAGAGCATCTTGGATGCCGTTACGGTTAGGTGTGCGCACCTCTTATTCCGAGATGGACGAGTACGACTTATTTGTTCGCGCGACCTCGAGTCCATAAAAGATGGGTACGGCTTTTGGGTGCGCACCTCTTATTCCGATATGGACGAGTACGACTTATTTGAGCGCGCGACCTCGAGTCCATAACAGATGGGTACGGCTTTTGTGTGCGCACCTCTTATTCCGATATGAACGAGTACGACTTATTTGAGCGCGCGACCTCGAGTCCATAACAGATGGGTACGGCTTTTGGGTGCGCACCTCTTATTCCGATATGGACGAGTACGACTTATTTGAGTGCGCGACCTCGAGTCCATAACAGATGGGTACGGCTTTTGTGTGCGCACCTCTTATTCCGATATGGACGAGTACGACTTATTTGAGCGCGCGACCTCGAGTCCATAACAGATGGGTACGGCTTTTGGGTGCACACCTCTTATTCCGATATGGACAAGTACGACTTATTTGAGCGCGCGACCTCGAGTCCATAACAGATGGGTACGGCTTTTGGGTGCGCACCTCTTATTCCGATATGGACGAGTACGACTTATTTGAGCGCGCAACCTCGAGTCCATAACAGATGGGTACGGCTTTTGGGTGCACACTTCTTATTCCGATATGGACGAGTACGACTTATTTGAGCGCGCGACCTCGAGTCCATAACAGATGGGTACGGCTTTTGGGTGCGCACCTCTTATTCCGATATGGACGAGTACGACTTATTTGAGCGCGCAACCTTGAGTCCATAACAGATGGGTACGGCTTTTGTGTGCGCACCTCTTATTCCGATATGGACGAGTACAACTTATTTGAGCGCGCGACCTCGAGTCCATAATAGATGGGTACGACTTTAGGTATCCCGTTGTAACACCTGTGAATTTTATCTTATTTATATATTTAATTTAAATATATAAATATGATATTTGAATTGAAATTTGTGTGTTTTGTGTGTTTTTAAGTTTTGGCTCATTTAGTATATCCTTGTGGGCCCATTTCAATTTACAATTTGAAATGCTAATTATTATGTTGAAATTTTTATATATTTTTATTTTTAAGATCTTCAAGATCTTAAATGGTTACAATCTTATTAACATTGGAGCTCAAAAGATTAAGTTTTGAGATTTCATTGTTATTGATTTTGAGGGACCCCGTTTTGAATTTGTGAATTTCTTATAACATGCTCTAGGGACTTATATGTAATTCGGATAGGGACCTATTTATAAATATAAAATAAGCAATGGGTCGTTTTGTCATTTCGTTAGATTTTGGTATCTAAGTATATATGTCTATATTAAGGGTCTGCCGTGTGCGGTGGGTCTCGCCGGTTCGGCAGAAACCGAGAGAGAGAGAGAGAGGGGGGGGGGGATTAGAGAGAGAGAAAAAAAAGGTATTTATTCTTTTTCTTTTTATCATTTAATTAGATCAATGTTTAGCTATTTTGATTTTTAAGATTTAAAAAAAAATAGAGTTTTGATTTATTATTTATTTTAAGGATTAAATATATTTTTATGTTATGAGATTTTTAGTTTTTGATCAAGTTAGAGTTTTAATATGTATATAATATGTATATGTTTATGTTGTTAGATTATTATGATTTTATAAAAATAAGAGTTTTGATCTAATTATTATTTTGATTAGATCTATATTAGATTTTTAGATTTTTTAGTCTTCATAAACTTAGGGTTTCGATTTATTATTTATTTTAAAGATTAGATTTATGATCAGATTTCTAAAATATAAGTGTTTAAATAATAATAGAGTTATGATTTATGCGTATACTTAATAAGATTTATTTATTTTCAAATTTTACTTATTAATAGTTTATTTTATTTTATATTTTTTTTTTAAAAAGGATGCTTTATAATATTTTATGAATTTTCATTATTTTATTATTATTTTGAATTTTTGGATTTTTGTCTTTTCTGTTTTGTCTTTTCTGGTTTCGTCTTTTAGTGTCTGGTTTTATTGTAAATAAGTTTTTGATCTTTTTCTTAGGTTGTTGTATATATGGATGAGTTTTGATTGTTGGGTATAAAAATTTATACCTAATAATTATGGATAGTTAACTAGGTCTTTGGCCTAGGCTTGAATCATAGGTTTAAATTAATAATTTATTTGATTTATCTAGGTTATAATTTTTGTTGTGGGCTTCATTCTCCGGACCTAGGGTCTATTTGAGGTGAGTAGGCCTACTGATTTATTTTATGTGAGTTTTTCTCTATATCGTTGAATTTTACGTGTTCATTTTATTTGTATGATATCATGTGATATCTACACATTTATATTATGATTATTTTGCATGATTTTAATATTTTACATATTGATGAAATTGCATTTCTTACTGAATAAAGTTGCATGATTTAATTCATTCGTCTTGTCATTTAAAATAGCATAAATTATGATATTCATGTTTCAAGGATTAATATAATACATTTTTGATGTTGATGTTTTCGAAATAACATTTGGATTAAAGATTTTCATTTCGAGACTTTTGAAAAAAAAAATTTAGGACTAGTGGAGACAACCTAGTTCTAGGAAATTTTATTAAAATGCATATCATGACATATTTTCTGGAATAAATCCCCCCGTAGTATTTCGCCTTTGGGGAGGAAGGTCTAGGACTCGAAGAGTCCGAAGATCGGTGAGGGGTGTGGTAAAGCATTCCTTACAGCGGCGGATTCCTTTGTTTGGAGTCTGCAGCAACCGGGGCATCCTGTGCTGGTGTTCTTGTAGTGATGGCAGCGGCGACCCATCAGCGTCTTCTAGATCTGACGTCTCCTCGAGGGAGCTTTTTGAGCGATTTAGTCGCTTGGGGCTTGGCACACCTGTTTTGGGGAACGGTTCTTCCAATTGAGAACCCTACCCGGTCATATCATTTAAGCTGCATGATTTCTATGACGTGGACCAAGGATTGGGCCACGTGATTGCATTAAAATTATATTCTATTAAGCTCATGAATTTAATTTGATTTTTAAAAGAAAATTCTTATTTTTTTTATATATAAATATATATATATGATGATTTTTTTATTCTCTCATGATTTCTCTAATATGGGTCAAGGATTGGGTCACGTGCGCATTAAAATAATTTTTTTTTAAAAAAAATTTATGATTTTAAATTGATTTAATAAAATAAAAGATTTATTAAATAAAATTCTAATTTTCATAAAACTTTTATTTTATATATACTGTCACGTAAGGTAATTTGTCAGTGGACTTATTCACTGAGTTAATCACTCACCCTATTCGATATGGGCTGGTTGTTTCATAACTAGGTATTGCGTATTCTGAGGATTAAGATGAAGTTTGGACTTTTCGCGTCTTTCAGAAAAAATTACTCCGAGGTAGCAGTACGAGAGTAAATTATAGTTACAACTGACTATTTATGTTTGTTTAGTTTAGATGGCTCCCACAGGGGTAGTTTGTTATGTATTTTCTTTTTAGTATCTTGTCTCCGCAAAAACTCTGATATATTATAAAGTCATTGATGATTTAAAACCATTGGTATTATTTATTTTATTATTATCGGTTTTATTATATTTATATTATATTGGTATCATATAAAAAATATAAAAAAAAAGCTGCAAAAATTTGGTCTTGTAATTTTGGTCTTGTAATTAGATTAAATTAAGTAGCGACCCATTTACCGTCCGATAAGCGGTTAGGTAAATGTGGGGGCGTTACACCCGTCCATTGAGATGACGCGAAGGGATGGCTCGTCGAGACCACCTGAAGTGGTGGTCCGCTGAAAAGACCTGAAGGGGTGGTCCACTGGCTCCATGTGACCCTCTTCTGCTCAACCCTCCTAGCGTGAGCGGGTTTCATTGAAGACGATCGCTGTCGTCAGATTCAGAGATGGGATCAAGTCGGGTTTTTGCACGTCTAACGTGATCGGGTTCCGTTGGAGATGAACGACGTCGTCGGATTCGGAGACGGGATCAAGTCGAGAACATGATCGGGTTCCGTTGGAGAGGAACGACGTCGTCGGATTCGGAGACTGGATCAAGTCGGGAATGTGATCGGGTTCCGTTGAAGACGATCGCCGTCGTCGGATTCGGAGACGGGATCAAATCGGGAACGTGATCGGGTTCCGTTGAAGATGATCACAGTTGTCGGATTCAGAGACAGGATCAAGTCAGGAATGCGATCGGGTTCCGTTGAAGACGATCGCCGTCGTCGGATTCGGGGACGGGATCAAGTCGGGAATGCGATCGGGTTCCGTTGAAGACGATCGCCGTCGTCGGATTCGGAGACAAGATCAAGTCGTTGGTGGAGTCGGTGGCATTGACGTCGATGACGGAGATGCGGAAGACCTTCGAGCCGCCTCCATCGCCGGTGTAGGTGGTGGTCTTTGTTCATTGGACGGGGGTCTGACATACTTCTCTTTCACGTTCTAGTGCTCGGAGAACTTCACAGTGAGTAAGATGCTTCGCTCCATCTCTGTGACAAAATTACAAAAAACTCCAAAAACAAGGGAGGGTTTAGCATAATCTCCCTATCCGCATCTAGATAGAGAGGTCAGTTTGTTTTTTGTTTTTTTTTGGGTACCCAAAGAGTCACGGAACCAGATAATCTCTTATCGTAGGTCGCCTATGGAGATTTTTTTTTTGATGTGGTTGTTCAGTGAGGTCGAGGTAGTCTTCGATGGTCAAATCGCGGCCTTACCCGTCATGACGTCTATGAGCTTGTCCCCGGCCTTGTACGCGGAGGTCATCGGCGCAGGTCGGGCCGCGATGGGGCTCCACCCGAGGTGCACCCCTTTGAGGAGCGCCGCGAGCCCACTCACGTGGGGGCACGACGTCGACGTTCCTGATATGATGTTGTACTTGACCCAATGAGTGTCCACAGCCAGTTCGGTCGGCCCAACCGTGCCCATCCAGCCCGCAAGGATGTTCACCCCTGATGCGATCAGGACGGGCTTTATCACGTCTAACGTGATCGGGTTCCATTGAGGACGTTGTCGGCGTTGGATTCGGAGACGAAATCAGGTCGGGCATTAGGGAGTCCAGCGTGATCGGGTGGCATTCGTGGCGTCTCCGACATAGATGAGCGGTATCGTCGGCGTGCAGGCGAGGTACTTCCCGTTGTAGAGTCAGGCGCCGGCTTAGTACTTGCCGTCGTCGAGATTGACGACCGCCAGGCTACGTTCTGGCTCCGTCGGTGGTGATCCACGACGCGACGTTGGATAGCGGTGGCGCCCCCGATCCACCGTTTCCTGACAAGCACGAGATGAGGATCCCGCTCTCCATGTCAGCAAACACGCCGATGGCGACGCTGTCACGGAAGTAGTCAAAGGATTCCCACCGAGAGACACGGACAGCACATCCACCCCGTCGGAGACCACCTTGTCCATGGCGGATAGAATGTCGGAGCTGAAGCATCCCCCCGACCCAGCACACCTTGTACGTCTAGATGTGCGTACGAGTCACCATCCCGCTAGCGGTCCCGGGCATGTAGCCGAGGAGGCTCGCGCCGGGGACGAAGGTACCCCCAGCGGTGGTGGAGGTGTGCATACCATGCTCGTCGTTGTTGCGGGGTGGGCGTGACTCGTTGATCAGGCCCATGCTCGCCTTCGTATGCCTTGGAGAAGTACCTAGCCCCGATGAGCTTCTTGTTGCACGCCTTGGCCGAATTGAAGTTCTTCCCCGCCTTGCACTCGTCCTTTCACGACGACAGAACAGGGTTGAGACCGGTGTCGCTGAAGCTCTTCCTCTCCAGCCAAATGTTGGTGTCCAGTCGCTCAAACCGGCGTTACTTCCCGCCAAAGGCACGAGCCCCTCGTTCTGGTTGAGGCCGAGGAACTCGGGAGTGCGAGCCGTGTGGAGCTTGTACCGGACCTCGGCGAGGACGACGAGGACGCCGGGGAGATTGGCGAGGGCTGAAGCCTTGGAATCGGTAAGGTAGGTGGAGAAGCCGTGGACTACAGTTTCGCAAGTGTAGAGGATCTCGGCGGACCGGCCCGTGACGGATAGGGAGGCGTCGTGCCGGTGCCGGTGTCGGTGCTCGGAGAACTCCGACAACTTCTGCGATTTCAACACGTGGACGAGATAGGTCCTAGGCATGTCACTGAGGAGGTAGAGGAGGGGGAGGAGGTAGAGAGCGGTGATGGGAGAGAAGGATCCGGTGAGTGCCGCCATTGTTTTGGTTCTTCACTCAGTCACTACTGAAAAGATGGGTTCATTAACTCCATGTGATCCTCTGCTCCTCAACTCCTCGTCCTCGAGCAAAAGAGGAGGTGGAGATTGGGTTGTTATGGTGGTCTTCGTCAAGATTTGCCCAAGTAGATTCTCTTTCGTCATCGGAATGTCACATATGAGATTTCAGGGATAGAAGGGGCTCTTGCGCCCCACATCACCTCATCTTCTCCATCTCTTCCAGATCTTGATTTGGGAAAACGGCTTTTTGTCCCGAGATCCCACAGACGGCGCCATTTTGTGGGAGGTGAAAATGTCCTCCTCCTTGGATGGGCCGGACTCGAAGACGGTCCGGGGGTTTGAGTAGATCCGCGAAAAGACGACTGTAGATACCCCAATTTTGACCGTCCAGAGAGACATAAATACTTCAAGTAACACACGGAAATATCCCACAATTGGACATCCAATAGAGAACCAAAGGTTCGGTAAACCGGAAACCCTAACCCTAGCCTAGACCTAAACCCAAACCGGAAACCCTAACCCTAGCCTAGACCTAAACCCAAACCGGAAACCCTAACCCTAGCCTAGACCTAAACCCAAACCGGAAACCCTAACCCTAGCCTAGACCTAAACCTAAACCGGAAACCCTAACCCTAGCCTAGACCTAAACCTAAACCGGAAACCCTAAACCTTGACCTAGCCCTAAACCCTAACCCTAGCCTTGACCCTAAACCATAAACCTAAACCAAAACCTAAACCCTAACCCTAAACCAAACCCTAGCCCGGACCTAAACCTAAACCTACCCTAAAAATCAAAACCCTAAAAACCTAAGTCCCTGGGAAGGGGCGGCTAGCCCTAACTAGCCGCCCCTCACTGGGCGGCTAGTTTACACTAGCCGCCCCCCTAACCGCCCCCTGGCCGACTTTGGACCAGTCCCCTGGATGGGACATAAAGCAATATTAAATGCTGATCATTGCGGCGGGTCATGACCTTTAGCCGCCCTCTCTTGGCCGGATCAAACCAAGTAGCCGACCCAAGCCACCGCTTGTCAGAGATGGGACGTTTGGCAGGTCATGATAGGGGCGGCTACCAGGAAGTAGCCGCCCCATCCCGGGCGGCTAGTTAGCACTAGCCGCCCTTCACCTGGTCTCTGACAGAAGAACCAGAGAATTAATGAGAGGTCCAATCAAAGCCACCCACTCCATTACCCTCGGGATATTTTCCAACCTCTCTTTTACTATAAATAGAGGGGTCCCAAGCCCAAATACAACATCAACAAATCCACAAAACACCACCAATCCACCATCCCCACTTGTTCAAGCCCTTCCACCACTAGAAATCCCAAGAGAGAGAGAGAGAGAGAGCCCCCCTTTTGTGAGAGAAACACTCATTCCCTACATAAAATACCCTCTCATCCCACCCTCCAGAAACCCAGGCCAAACCTAGCTTAAGCCTCTGCCCAAGACCCCACCCGTTTCCTACCAAAGTCCTGCCCAAATCCCTCCAGACCCTGGACGGCTAACCCTACCCAGCCGCCCCAATCCAGACTGCTCAAACCCACTAGCCGCCCCTTACCTACACCCCACCTGCACCCCTTTGTCCCAAGACTCCTTTAGTCAAGCCCGGAAGCAGAATAGGATTACCTGTTTTTCACCTCTGTGTACGGTATATCCGTGTCTCAGAGCGGAGACCCCACAAACTCTCCACGTAGGCGATCAAATCCGACCCAAACCCTTTCCTGTTTTTAGAAAAAGCAGGTGGCGATCACAAAACCCCTTGAATCCTCTTGAGCCGCTGTCGGGCGCCTCAACCAGGAACGACACCCTCACCCCTTCCGAGAAGACGATCCGACCGAGCCCGCCAGGGCACGCATCCGATCCGAATCCCCGAAGAACCCCCACACACGCGGATTTCTCAAACACCGACAACGACGATGAGGCTCCGCCGTGGAGGGATTGGTGAGGTTTGTCTGGACTGAACCTGATGTAGATCAGGCTGCCTACGTACCCTTTTCAAGGGATCAAGTCACACGTAGTTCCTTTTTGGTGAGAACCTCCGACGATGAAGCCCAATCTCCATTAAAGTGAGATTTTAAGCTTAGATCTTGGGTTCTCTTGGTTTTTTGGAGAAGAAGGAGTCTCCCTCCCCCTCTCTCTCTCCCTCCCTCCCTCTCTCCCTCTCTCCCCTTATGTGAAGGGGATACCCTCCTATTTATAGTGGGAGGGGTGTGTCTATTGCTATGGAGGTGTAAGCATATCATGGGATGGAATCTTCCACGTGGCTCTTGGATCGGTCGACACGTGTGATCTACTTTTTGATAGTTTGTTAGAGCCATTGTGTCAGGAAATAATCCTTGTAATTTCTAATATCTCGCCAATGCGGACTCCATGATTTTGATTCAAGTCGGACAGGAGCTATGCCCCCATTCACCCTGGTCTGGTCGGGAGTCCGACCAGACTGTTTATTGGCCTGACTTGAGGTGGTGGTGTGTTATGATAGAATGTGATGGGCTGAAGCAGTATAGCCTTTTAAAAGGATCATAAGGTGTGACATATTTTGGCTCCTACAGTTATAATTGTGGAAAATCAGGCCATCATTCAAAATAATGTAGATCCAAGAAAAACAATTAGAAGAATAATCGTGATAGCCATGACAATAAAAATAATGATAATAAAAGAGATATTATTAGTATGGTTACCGAATATTTCTTGGTTGATTGTGACTCGTTGGCTTGGTATATTGATTATGGATCTGCTCGTCATATTGCAAAA
Source organism: Acorus calamus (assembly GCA_030737845.1). Classification (NCBI taxonomy): domain Eukaryota; kingdom Viridiplantae; phylum Streptophyta; class Magnoliopsida; order Acorales; family Acoraceae; genus Acorus; species Acorus calamus. Next base: position 10,442,960 of record CM060863.1, on the reverse strand, counting down.
TATAGGGATCACTTTACTGAAATGAATGAAATAAATCTGGTGAACATCTCATTTACATAGGAAATAACACATATTGCGATGTTATGGGAATCGGATCCGTTCGAGTTCCCATATCTGGTAATAACAATCTCTTTCTCATAGATGTCATTTATGTTCCTTCCATGAAAAAAAATTAATTTATGTGCCACTTTTAGATTAAAAAGGTTTTGAAGTTCGTATTCGTTCTGGAAAAGTTTCTGGAGGGAAGCATGGTCGTATTTTGTTTAGGGGTAGCTTGGTGGATGGGCTGTATAAGTTGAACTTAAAAAATAAAAATGCTTCTGGTTCTTCTTATATTGATTATTCTTTATATGTTGAAGCTTGTTTATTTGTTGATGCTCCTTATATTTGTCATTAAAAATTAGGACACATAAATAAGGATAAAATGAAAAAAATGTCAAATAATGGCTTAACACTAAATATAAATATAGATTTTCCTACATGTGAACCATGCATATCTGAAAAAATGACTAGACTTCCATTTACAAGGACAAAAGTCATATGAATTGTTGTTTATTATTCATTTTGATGTATGTGGATCTTTAAATGTAAAATACATAGGGGAATGGAATATTTTGTCACATTTATTGATGATTATTCTAGGTATGGAACCATTTATCTCATAAAAGGAAAATCTGCAGGCTTAGAAAAATTTAAAGATTATAAAAACTTGGTTGAAAAACAATCAGGTAGGAATATTAAAATTTTAAGGAGTGATGGAGGTGGTGAATATACATATGAACTCTTTAATAATTTCTGTAAAGAATATGACATTATTAATCAATTAACAATGAGTTTCACACCTCAACAAAATAGAGTAGCTCAAAGAAGAAATAGAACCTTATTAGATATGGTTAGATCTATGTTAGCTCATTCTAACTTAGAAAATATTTATTGGGGTGAAGCCTTAGCTATGGCTACATATATTTTAAATTGAGTTCTTACAAAATTAACTATTTAACCCCTTATGAAATATGGAATGATAGAAAATCAAATTTAAGTGAATTTAAAGTTTGGGGTTCTTCGGCTCATATTTGGATTCCTAATAAACAAAGAGGAAAATTAGATAGTAAATTTGTTACGCCCCGAGGCGACCGTCCCCGAAGCGTTACCAATCGAACAATAATCAAAAGGATCAAATAAGATAACAAGGCTACAGGGAAGTGGTAGCCAATAAAAAAAGAAATGATGCGGAAGTATAATATATAATTAAGTCTGTAAATCAAAAATATTATTACAGACTCGAATACACAATTACCGTCCTGTGAGAGCCCAAGTCTAGTCCAAATACAACAATATGTGCGACACGCACAATTATTAATACATACACAAAAAATAGGATTGCTGATAGCCCCACACATGCCAACCGAAAGCTGAGACACGCCACGCGCGAACTACGCTAGAGGGATGCTCCACCTCCACGCCCCACTGTCCCTGGCGGAAAACAACACACGAGGGGTGAGCTACAAGCTCAGTGAGTGGCAAGAATCCAACTCAAGAATAATAATATAACACTACCATATTTTCCTTTCAAGGAAAGATATGGAAGGGAGAACACCGACATATATAAATGTCATGTAGAGTCGTGACTACACGTCACCCTCACCCTCACCCTGAAGGGGGAAAAACTGTTGGGACTTTTGGGAAACAACTAATCCATTAACACTAACGAGTTGTAACAGAAACTAATACCAAGCAACAAAGATTCTCCACGTCAAGATAAATACATATCAATCCCTCGCGTCATCCGGTAGCCCTCTCCCGGGTAATCCTCATCCTAAGGGTCATCCATGGTCAGTACTCAAGCCTCGTACGATGGTGGCATCATACTTTGGGCATTCCCCACGAAATGGATTCACCCATAGTCAGTACTCAAGCCTCGTATGTTAGTGACGTCATACTCTGAGCATTCCCGACGATACGGCATCACCCGTGGTCGGTACTCCCAGCCTCGTATGATAGTCACATCAAACTCTAGGCATTCCCAACGATATGGATTTATCCGTGGTCAGTACTTAAGCCTTGTATGGTAGTGACATCATACTCTGGGCATTCCCGACGATACGGCATCACCCGTGGTCGATACTTTAAGTCTCGTATGATAGTCACATCAAACTCTAGGCATTCCTAATGATATTATGGCACAATGCAGGACAGACTCAACCCCGGGTAGCTTCGACGCACGATGATGTAGGGAAACAGTACTCCACGTTCGCAATATCATCCGGTAGCCCTCTCCCAGGTAGCCCTCTCCCTGGCGGCCTTCCGATGGCACGGTGGCACCATGCAGGGTAGCTCCAACGCTGGGTAGCTTCGACGCACGATGATATGTGGAGGAAGCACTTCGTGCTCGCAATACGATCCACACACGCTTAACATAGGTAGGCCTAACATACTATTGTCATAGCTATCAAGTAACAAACACCGAATAGCCTCTACGCACGATGATGTAGAGAAACAGTACTCCACGCTCGCAATATCATCCGGTAGCCCTCTCCCAGGTAGCCCTCTCCCTGGCGGCCTTCCGGTGGCACGGTGGCACCACGCAGGGTAGCTCCAACGCTGGGTAGCTTCGACGCACGATGATATATGGAGGGGGTACACCATGCTCGCAAGACGATCCTCCCGAATCAACTACTATCATCTAGCAATTACCAATTGATATACAGAATTCTCTTGAATTCCCGCACAGATGCATCACTTGGATGCAGGGGAAAAAAGCTAAATACTCGCACTCAATTATGACAAGACATGATCCTGAAGGCGGGTCATGCACACGCCTAACACAGGTAGGCCTAACATACCATTTTCATAGCTATCGGGTAACAAACACCGAGTAGCTTCTACGCACGACGATGTAGGGAAACAGTACTCCACGCTCGCAATATCATCCGGTAGCCCTCTCCCAGGTAGCCCTCTCCCTGACGGCCTTCCGGTGGCACGGTGGCACCACGCAGGGTAGCTCCAACACTGGGTAGCTTCGACGCACGATGATATAGGGAGGGGGTACTCCATGCTCGCATGACGATCCTCCTGGATCAACTACTATCATCTAACTAATACCATTGCTAATGAATTCTTATGAATTCCCACACGGATGCATCTCTCGACGTGGGAAATAAGTCCTTGCACTCAATCAGGATAGGACATGATCCTAAGGGCTGTCATACACGCGTCTAACACAGATAGGCCTGACATTCTATCATCATAGCTATCAGATAACAAACATCAATACAACAATGAATTCTCATGAATTCCCATAGAGTTGCATCACTTGGATGCAGGCAAGATAGCTACTATATTTGCCCACTAAAACAAGTATGCTCCTGATAACAACAGATCATAGATATACCTATCACAGATAATGCCAAACAATTAAACATACACACAATTATCTCATGGGAGTTCCTATCACAACAAGAGTGCATAGACCACATGTCCAAGGAACCTAGCGTTCAAGAATTAACCACACTAAGCATCTACCAAAACGAAGGCAATACTACGAAAGGACACCTTTAGTATAACATACCCAACATTCCATGCTATATATATAAAAGCTACAAAGTGATAATAGCAATATTATTTGAAAATCAATAATGAGTATAGCTATAGAACCCTATGGGTACGCGACGCACAATCACATGCATCGAGCGCTTCCCAAAAGGGGTGGATCGAACCACTCACCAAAAACCCATTCATTGCGAGTTCCGCCAACGAAAGCTGCAAAACACAACCAATGATTATCAAATCAAACATGAAGTTTCTTGGCACCTATATATAAGCCTATTTCATGAAGACCACAACTCCTGATATTGCCCACACCATGCATAATAGCTCTTTGACACATATTTATACAAGATTAGTCCATCTACAGCAATCAGCCCCAAACATTGGTCTCCACGGCATTGGATACACATCCAAAAATTCTGAAATAAATCATGTGCATACTCTGATATGTTAGGATCATAATCCGTGAAGACATCAAATCCTGATTTAATCTTGAAATACCCGAAATAAATTATTTTCAGAAACAGGTCTATTTCTACGCGAATCTGGACAGGCCATGAACATTAGGCTATAACTTTCAATACAGGTAACCAAACGACACCAAATTTCATATGTAACATGTAGACACATAGATGATCATATGAATTGAAGACATAAGTCTCAAAATATGCCTCTAAATACCCTAAACACAAGAATCTTGAGGAGACAGAAAATCTGTCTTACACACAAAGCCACCCCATTCATACATTAACACAACCATCCTATGTGCAGCATCAATTACTCATAACAACACTCTCATGCATGCCCTCTACAACATCCTAGCAAGCATAAAAGTAGGGGTAGAGAATTACCAAAAGATGGGGAGGAGAAGGGAAGGTGTTGGGCTCACAATGACACCACACACACACCCACCATCACCACCATCTCCTTCACAGCACACCTTCTACTTGGCTGGACCAAAAGGGGAGGACAAAACAGGGGATCAGCTAGAGGAGGAGGAGAGGAAGGAGAAACCATTAATACATCACACACATCTCACCTTGATCAACTTCTTCTTCAAGCACAACCCCTTCCAAACACTCCTTCATCTTCTCCCTCACTTAGGCAATTCCACAAACACTTGGTGGGCAGACCCCCACAAAGGGCTGGACCATGTGAGGGAGCTTGAGAGAGATGGAGAAAGGAAGAATCAACAACAACAACCAACAACCACCATCCAAACATACCTTCTTGGACTCCTTTGTGTGCTCCTTCATCTCCATCACCTCCACTTTCTCCACCCAAAACACACACAAGAGGAGGGGCTGCAACAGCTCAAAAAGAGCCCAAACAGAGGCTGAAGTCGTGCATATTTGGGGGGTTAAATAAGCAAAGGTCGAGTAAATGACCAAGTCATCCTCGGACTTAAAACCTCTGCGCAACCTTCACTTAAACAACCATAACTTCCTCAATACAGCTCGGAATTGCGTGATTCCAGTGGCATTGGAAAGCTAAGAAGATTATCTACAGCTTTCATGTTTACACCCAGATCAAATAACCTCTCCAGCTATTCCGAAATCTAGGCTAAACATCTTACAGGGCTGCTGCCTGGATTTCTCAACTTCGGGGTATACTCGGAAAAATACCCATAACTTTTAATATACGAATCCAGTTGTTCCAATTCCACTTCTATATGGAAGCTATCTCAAAACTGAACATCTCATAATAAAATCGGATTTTTATCTTTTCATCTTGAATTTTAACAAAACCAAATCCAAATACCAACTCAAAACTGCATAATTCCAAAAACGTCAGAATGCGACGAAAATTTATAGGTAGGCAAATGCCAATACCAGGAGAATAGATATGCAGTTAGATTTTGAAATTGAATGCCCAACTATAAGAATAAATACAATTCAATATTTAATCAGTCAAAAAGTGACACAAACATAACAAAATTCATAAAATATACTTTTATTGGACATGCTGAAAACTCAAAAGGCTAAAGATTTATTGTTCACCATTTTGATGGTAGTGTTAGTACTATTGAAAGCAGAGTTGCAAGGTTTTTACTTTTCAGAGGATGAAATAGACACTAGAAAGCCTAAGAAATTTTTAGAATTATTTGAAACTGAAAAAGAAAAGGTTCATTCTTGTGAAAACATAGAAAAAAAACTGAATCACCCAAATATGATACTATTGGTAGAATTCAAAGAGAAAGATGTGCCTTTTCTAGTTTGAAAGATTAGTATGCATTAGTTTCATAAATAATGGAAAAAATAGATGATCCATTATTATATAAAGATGCAATTAATTCTATTGAAAGTAAAGATTAAATAAATGCAATGAATGGTGAAACTGAATCAATTAATACAAATGAAGTTTGGGAGCTTATATCTTTGCCTAAAGATAGAAACACAACATGATGCAAATGGATATTTAAAAAGAAATTTAAATCTGATGGTTCGATGGAGAAATTTAAAGCTAGACTGGTAGCCAAAGGCTTTACTCAAATTGAACGTGTTGATTATGTTGACAAATATTCTTCCATAGCTAAATTTTTGTCAAGTTGAATTATTTTGGCTATTGTGGCATTTATGACTTTGATTTATATCAATTGGATGTAAAATTGCCTTTTTAAATGATGAATTGGATGAAGAAATATATATGAGGCAACCTAAAGGTTATGTTATAAAAGGAAAAGAAGATAAAAGATTAAGATTGAAGAAATTTTTATATGGATTAAAACAATATTCTAAACAATGATATTTAAAATTTCTTGATGCCATTAAAGAAATTGGATATAAAATTAATCTGTTTGATCATTGTGTTTATACTTTTCATAATGTAGGTCATTTTACTATTTTATCATTACAAGTAGATGATATCCTTTTAGCTGAAAATGATAGAAAAAATAAAATTATGGTTAAGTTCTAAATTTAAAATGAAGGACATGGGTGAAGCTTCATGTGTTTTAGGCATCAATATAATTTGAGATTGGAAAAATAAAATGTTGTGCTTAAGTCAAGAAAAATATCTTGAATATATATTTAAAAAATTCAAAATGGATAATTGTAACCCTGTCTCAACTCCGATTGAAAAAGAATCAAAATTATCCAAAAAGGATTCTCCGGAAGATCGAAAAAGAAAAATTAAATGTTCCTTATGCTCAGGCTGTTGGGAGTCTTATGTATGCAATATTGTTATGTACTAGATCTGATATTAGTTATGATGTTGGCCTTATAAGTAGATTTCAAAGTAATCCTGGAAAAAACATTGGCAAGCCGTAAAAAGAATTTTTTGATATATTAAAGAACTAAACATTTGAAATTATGTTTTGAAGCAAGTAATCTTTAAAAAATTGGTTATTCTGATACTGATTTTGTTGGAAATAGAGATGATAGTAAATCCACATCTGAACATATTTTTATTTTTGGAGGTGCATGCGTATTTTGGTCAAGTAAAAAACAAAGTTATGATGCTCGCCACACATAAGAGCCGAATATATTGTATGTAGCACTGTATCTACTTTTGTTGTTTGGATAAAACATTTCATAAATGATTTGAAACTTGATATTGGTGGTAAATCTGTTCATATTTTCTATGATAATCAAGCTGCTAGTAAACTTATACATAGTGGAGTAAATAGCGCTTCTGGAAAATATATTAATATGCAATATATATACAAAATTTGGTTGAAAGAGGTGAATAACTCTTAGTTATATGTATATTTCTGGCATGATTGCTAATCCATTGACTAAAAGTATTTGTGTGAATAGTTTTTTGAAATATGTTGAAATGATGGGACTCAAAGATGTCAAATAATAATAAATCATGCGTTATATCCGCTATTAGCGAGAAAAATCATGTGGAATGTTTGTAATGGATAAAACAACAAAAAAATAGTGCAAGCCTTATAATAATATAAATGATGGTTAAATCCCCACAACAGTGGGAGTAAAACTTCACTTAAATGATGGTTGAATCCTCAAAATAATGGGAGTATAAACCTCATGAAACATGAAATATGAAATATAATTTTTAAAAAAATGATGGTTAAATTTTCAAAATAGTGGGAGTATAAATCTCATGAATATGAAATATTATTTTTATGATCAAGTGGGAGATGTTAATCAAATATGTCAATGTATGACCATAAAATTAAAATAGGGATTGAATAGTTCTTTGAACTTTTCAAAGAACATGTTATACACTCCGTGTTTACTTTTCACTGTAACAATTTCTCTGCATAGGTGATTAATGTTGTGTTTAGTTGTGTTTTTCTAGATATAAATAGAAGCATCATTGGATCCAAATGATCATCGAAAAAAAAACATAAATACAAGCACCTAAAAAACTCTTCCGATCCGGCTATCCCAGCCTCGCGGCATTCTTGATCTTCTATGTGGCTCATCTTCATCGGCACATCGGCATCGGCTCATCAGCATCGGCATGTCAGAGTTATCCACTGCAGTCTTTCAGGTTTGTATTTAAAAAAGTAAGATATAGTTAGAAGATTGAAATAATGATTGAAATAAATGATTTGTAGCCTGTTGGGTTGGTTCTTGTGAGTCTTTAATTTGATCAATAGTTGTAACACCCCGAATCCACGACTCCGTTTTGAAGCGAGAATCCGGTTGCGTTAACCATACTTCCTCGAATATAAGAGTTCTTTTTTTTCTTTTATCTAGAGATATAATAAAATAATACTAAAAAAACTTCATTCTTCAAAGATACTAAAACATCTAAGATTTCAACGGTACTCCCAATGTGTCTGGATATAACTTATACATAAAAAGATATACAAATTAACATAAACATGGTTACTAGGAAGATGGGCCAATTACATGCCAAAATGAAATTTATCAAGTCATTCGACCAAGCAAATCCAACATCTTGAACCCACGATCTCGTTCGCAGCTACACGAGATCCACCAATCTAATTCTTTAAATTGAAAGGTTGGGAAAATGGATCGAGGAGTGAGCAATCATACGCTCAGTAAATGGACCTATGGCGTCCCGTTAATAATGATATATATCAAAATAATAACTTTGAAAATAACAGAGTTATAGAATCTGAGTCATGCAGAACATAATATATCATAAGAAGGAAAACATCTGTAAGTCGTACTAAACTTGTAAAATAATAATGCATCTCTTTAGAGGAATAACCATAATCCACAAGCACTATACTACATGATGCGTATGATGCAACGGACACGCTTGCCCGTACAACACGCAACCAAAGAGGTGCTCCATCTAGAGCCTGGTCATGCAATGTCATGCAGACAGGGTCCCACTCGATCGTGGTCACGCAGACCGGCGTCACATAGACGATGTCACGCAGATGAATGATATGTATGCATGATCAACTCATTATCCTATAACATGCATGCGATAAAAATAATAGTCTCCAAAACATATAAGTTATGTATATAGAAGGAACGCTATACTAATCATGATGACATGCTCAAATACTCCATACCCGAATAAAAGTTGTATATTTTAAAGTAACCATGATACGGAATGATATGTCATATAGATAGTTTGAAAACTACATAAGAGACTAACCCACTCACCTTCGGTCTAACGACACGAAAATCAAGCCAGAAATTTTACAGCAACCTCTAGGGGCCGTCCATGGAAAAAAACCGACAGCTCCCCGACGGCTCTTAACGGAGCCGTCCCGAGGCAGAAAACATAAAACCCTAATCTTGTTAAAAATATCCTAATACATTCTATCATTGAAAAACCATACACGAGTCGTTTAAAACGGCGTAAAACAGTAAAGAATTCATCTCGAAAATCAAATCATGCGTACGAGAAATCCAATTAAAACCAATCCAAAAACTCATTTATAACATCTTTAAAAATCGTATATTTAACATAGGTATAAAAATAATATATATAATAGGTAAAATGATACAAAACAATTAAGAGATAGATCGAAGATCGTATAAAGAAAAATCCATCTGAAACCCTAGCTTATGGAAAAATGATAAAAACATCGATGAAACATAAAACACTTGGTATACCCAAGGATCTGAATATACTTTATAAAATACTTTGAAAGCCGCAAGAGATAACATATTATTATACCTAGCATGATATTCTTCTATTCAAAACCCTTGATCTAAAATGATCCATAAAAAAAACATATATAAAAACCATTAAGCCATATTACAAAATCCTCAAAACCATATATCTATTATATGCAGAAACAACTAACATGGATCTATGATAAAAACTCTTAAAAGGGTCAAAACAAAACTTTAAACGATTATAAACATCAGTTCTACCCTTAATAAACAACCCTTGATATGATATATAATATCCCCTTCCTTTTGACATGAAATATTTGTAAAACATCTTGAAAACTTCATGATTTCATTACTATAACATAAGGGTCTGAAAATCATATGAGATACATAAAAACTATGAAAGACTCAAAAGAAAACTTAAGAGATCAATGAAATCCGAAGTACATACGTGATCTAACACATCATCAAAAACTCATAAAAACATCATGAAATCATTGACATATCATTGGTATAATATAAGACCCGAAATCATACAAAGACTTGCAAAAACCAAGAAGAAAACCTATTCTTTTTGTTTGAAAAATCTAAAAAATGAAATCATATAAAAAGAATTTCTAAAAGGGATCTTTATCATTCAAAAGCTCTTCTAAACTCACCAACAATCCGTGTTCAAACTCCCTTCCCGAGCTCCTCAACCATGGTGCTGAAAACAAGAGAAGAAGAAGGAGCGGCTTTAGGGTTTTAGAGTTTCAATGCAAAGGAGAGAGAGAAAGAGGGTATATATAAGCTTATACATGTGGGGACAACAAATCGATACCAATCAATCAAATAAATCACATTAAAACCTTCTAAAAACTGAAATATTTGAGTTTGAAATGGTTTCCAGATCAACGGCTCCTGTTGGATCCATCGAAAAATCGATGGCTCTTCCTGGAGCCGTCACTATTCTTCTGCCCAACCTTTCGACACAGTTTGGCCTAAAACTTGATCATACTCAACCGATTCATGATCTATAAAAAGTTGGAAAGCTAACAGAATAACGATTCCAACCATAACTTAACCCTGAAATTGGAGGTATATAAGTTCTTCAAAACCTTATAGGAATATGACCCAATGCACAAAATCAAGAAACGACTAAGAAAATCATAGTCGTTACATGTGGAGCCGTCACTATTCTTATCCGACCTCTTGGCACAGTTTGACCCATAACTTGATCGATACTCATTTGATTCACGATCCGTAAAAAACATTAGAAAGCTAATAGAAAAATGATTCCAACCATACCTTAATACCTGAAATTAGAGGTATATAAGTCCTCCAAAACCTTACAGGAATAAGATCTAATGCACAAAATTAAGAAACGATTAGGAAAACCATAGTCGTTACAATAGTTGGTTTGAATTTGTTCATGTTGGTCTCAATTTTTATAGTATTAATTAAAGGAAAAAATCCATCACTATGGACCGGGATGCGCTCGTTTTGAGGAAGAAGAAGAAAAAATCATTTGGAGAAGAAGAAAAAGAAAGGGAAAGTCATTTTTTTGTTTGTCTTATATAAGAGGGTATTGCTGATATTAAGAAAGAGCACGGGTATAAAAAAGGGGACTAAAAAGCAAGGGCAAAAAAAAAATTTCCCATGTCAAAGAACATGGAAAAAATGGGAGTTTGATCCAGGGGTATTTGGACAATTCCCCTTACATTTTTTTGTAAAATTTATCCGGCCATAGCTTGGTTTAATTTATGATTTATTCCTTTTGCCTTTCACTGGTCGCCAAGTGGTATCTTGATATATTCTAAATAACCTGCACACAAAATTTATTTTATAAATCAAACTCTAAGACATATATAAATTATATAAAACCTACCAAGGTATCCCTAAAGAAATGATGTGAAAGGATTATAAGATTATGGATTTAATCCGGACTACAATAAGCACATTTTGCCCATCAACAAAACAAAATAGTTTTTTGGGTTGACATGGAAACTAAAATCATGAAAGATTAAACAGATTTAATAGATGATGTATTTTCAGAAAATTTAAAGCATGGAACTACTTGTATGGATGGAAGGTGCTAAACTAAACAAGCATCTAAGAGGGAATGGATGCACTATTTTAAAAAATATCATATATAAAATTGTGTTCATTTTGCATGAAAACATGCAGGCATATGTAACATTAAATAAACAACGGATGAATGTTATACATATCATATATAGATCAAACGAAATTTGAAAACTGAAATTTAAAAAAAAATCAAATCAAAATGTAATCCATGTAGGTAACCATCACACACACACACGCGCGCACAAAATTCCTAATTTTGAAATACCATTGTACTTAAAGAAAGACAGGTTCCACAGTAAAAAAAAAAAAACTTCATGTTCAAGTGAGTTTCTTTTCATTGTCCATCTGCTCCCACCAGGTCAAAGCATTCTAGATATCTTGACCTTAGCAGGTGAACAACCCTTTTTAGGGTGGAAAAGGTAATAACTTGCTTGAAAAAGTTTCAATTAATTTCATATTAGATAAATGACAAAATTGCATAATAAAAAAGGTGAATTGAACTGTCAGAATGACCTAATGGCTCAGTTTATTGATTCATTTATTTATTTATTTTAATGAATTGAAGTTAGGGACTCCCCTAGGTGGTAGTGGGATGGAAAAAATAGGAAACCCACCCCACCCCACCCCTATTGAGATGGGTTTGGAATTCAATGGCAAAACCTGACCCGCCCCGCTTCGTTATACCCCATTAAATCATTTATATCATTAAAATTTATATGATACATAAGTAAAACTAATCCATCATATATTATTATTATTACAATTGATAAAATACTTAATCATGTATCAAGTAATATAATATAAATAATTATTTAGTTTATAATCTATAAAAAAAATTAAAAAAATTGAATTTCTTATTTTCGTTTCCTTCTAAGGGTGCGTTGGTAGTGAGATTGAGAAGCTGCGTTTATGCAAAAGCTGGTTTTGAAATGGGATTTCCACCACTGTTCACTGTTCATTTAGTTTGGGAATCATGTTTGGCAAAATGTTGTAAGTTGTAAATCATGGGTTGTAAACACAAATTATGTTTGGTTGAAATCTTGCTGGATATATAAGATAGAAGTGAAATATCAAAAATGCCCATGATCAAATGAAATATCCAAATTACCCATGACCTTATCTTCTTCCCTCGATGGACTCTCACCAGAGCCCTAAAATAAAAACTAATCATCCCCCTTCCTCTCGATAGCTAGCAATCGACCCCATGAAAGCTTACAATGAAGGGATTCTGGAACTCCAACTTCAAATCAAACCGATCTAGGGTTGGGGAGCGAGGGTTTGATTTTGGGGGTGTTGAGCTAGGGTGTTGGGGATTTAGGGTTTCGTATGAAGATAGCAATTAGGGTTTCCAAATCCAAAGACACTTTTTGGGTGTCTTGGGGAGATGAGATTTTTGTTCATAGCTGGAGAGACGACGAGTGGGGACGACGAACAGAGAGAGGAGAGATGCAGGCAAGAAGAGAGACTTCAAACGAAGAGAGCGAGCGACTTTGATCGGATGGACTTCGAACCGAGAAACTTGAGAGGCGAGGGAAATGGAGCGGGTAAGGTTTCCATTTGTGAGAGAGACGAGAGAGACGAGAGTCTTCTTCGAATAGATCCCATTTGTGAGAAGAGAGAGAAGACATATTTCCAAAAGGTGGGTATTTATTGGAATGTATTTTTGCTAAATGGGGATGGGTAAACTTGTCATTTTGCTTCCATTTTTTCTTGTTTACAAATCATAGTTTTGAGAAAGCTCATATTCTGAGCTTTCCACAATCGGGGGTTTTATTGACAAATAACCCACAATCGCAATCGGGACGATTTGAAAACTTGGCCACATTTTACATGTTTGGTTTACATTATAACCCCCCTGAAGTTTGAAATTGTAAACGCACCCCTCAATCCGGGAACCAAACGGGCCCTAAATGGGATGAGACAAATCGGTTTGGGTCTTTGAAAACCTGTTGGATGGATTTGAAATGGAATAATCAAACTTGTAATGGGTTTCAGATGGGTTTGAGACGGTATATTACTAACAAGTTTGAGATTGAAATTAACCAAATCCGTCCACTGTCATCTCTAACTCTACCGATTTTGCTAAATCAAACGCGAAAGCCCCTCATACAATATCACAACACTAGCTGGCCTGGCTTCTTTGTTTCGGATCCAACATCACTCTGACAAGTAGTATCATAAATTAAGACTGAAAGTTGAAACACATGCCATGGTGGTTTTTGATTAATGGAGGTTTAGAGATTAATTAAGAGAGCATTTTATAGGACATAAGTGATGAATATCATATCATTTAGGACATCACCCACTAAATAGTAGACCGTCTACATCATGTTAGTTTCTTTTTTTTCTCAATGGTTCATTTTTTTTTTTTTTCATCTCTCCATGACTTAGGTGACTTTAACAACTTTATTTTAGATTGAAATCTCAACACTTGCTCCCCACCCCAGTTCTATGACGTCATCACACAACAATGACCCAGTAAAGCATACTTTTTTAACCCACTTGGGTGCGGAGCGCGGCGTGGTAGGACTCGAGCTTGTGAAGGCAGGTCTCAAGCGCAGTAAATTAGAGATACAAAAAATAGAGAGATATACCCAAAAAAAAAAAAAAGTTCGAATCTCCTGTTTGGCTGCCAAAGAAATTCCCTGTGGCGGTCACTTATTTGTTGTCACGTAAGAGCATCTCCAATCATATACACAAATTTTTATCTAAATTTAAATTTGAGTAAAAGTCACCGAAAACTCTCTCTAACCATTTACACACACCTATACTAAATCAAGTTTTTACTTAAATATTTACCCAAACTCAAATTTTACTCAAATTTTTAACTTCTATTTTTTTTCCTTTATTTCCATATTTTCATCCAATGTGACATTTTTTTCCTTCAACTCCACATTTAGTTGAATTATATTAAATACCTCCTCACCCTCCAAAATTTTCACCATCTCGTGAAACCCAAAAAAAAGTGATTTCTTTCTTTAGTCTTTATTTTTGTTTTTTAACTTCTTATTTTTACTCCAATAAAAAAAGATTATTTTTACCTTTTTCAAAAAATTGGATGATTATAATTTCTAAATTTAAATATCTTGAAAGGAAGAAAAATTTTATTAAAATGTTTGGGGAAATACTTTGAAAATGTTTATAGGAAATAATTAAAAAAAGATATGAATTTTTAAAAAGATTTAAGTAAAATGCAAAGTGATGATTGGAGACACATAATATCAAATCAAGTTTTTACTCAAATTTTAAGTGAAATTTAGGTATAGCTTTGAATAAAGGCTGGAGATGGCCTAAAGATACAAGTCTATTAAAAAAATGAATAAGAGATAAAAGTCCAAAAAAAATTACACAGCTTACATGTCCCATTACTATTGGCTGCCATAGAGATTTTACCATAGAAGATCCAAATTTTTTACCCCCACTAGACGCATGATCCACTTTTCTTAAAGTTAAACATGCAATTGGGCATGAATTCAGGATCCGATTGTCCGTTTAACAAAAATTAATTGTCGCTGCTCTGGCTATGGCGACAGATCGCAAATTATCCATCGCTGAATCCATGTTTTTTGGTTGTATACTATTGTAATTACATATAAATACTTCAATGGACAAGTCACAAATTTTTTTAAAAAAAATGGTGTGGATTGCAAATAGGACTCTAGACATATCATTTTCCAAAATTTTGATAAGTGTCATAAAATAAAATAGAAATCATATAGAAACAATAGAGAAAGATGTAGGGAAATATAATTCTTCAAGAAACTTTGTATTCTTTGGGCAGTAATACTCCCACCTCCCTTTTTATTGGGGGCACCACCTTCATAAGTCCACCACCTCTCATTTTCTTAAACAGATAAAACCCCCTTCCCATATACACCAATCTAACCACCCTTCACACATCATAACATATTCTCTCACTTCTCTCTGCTACTTCTCTCATTCACCTCTCCTGTTCTCTCCTGCCATGAGGACGCCAACGACAAGCCATTGTGAAGTCGTTCCCCCCACCCCTGTGAGGTCCCCGTGCTACTCTTGAGGCCATGAACTCATCTCTTTTGAAACAAATTAATATATCTATTTTTTTAAAATATCTTTTTAATCAATTGTTAATTGTGATTTAATGAATATTATTGTTCTTCTTATAGATAAGTTAGGTTTTGATGGGGAAAGTTGGGGCTTTGAAAGAGAGCTTGGGTTTTTTGATATATAAAGCTAGGTTTTTTTTTTCATAATGAAGTGTGTTGGTTGAATTTCAATATATTAGTCAATGTTAGGGATGTGTATGCATTTTGGTTTAATTTTCATTAATTTATATATTGGTGGCATTGGTTGAAAAAAAAATTCCCCTTAGAGAATATTATTGTTGGCATGAACATACTCATGAGATGAATTAGTATACTGACATTGATATGAAATTGTAAAATGATTCAATACATATTGTTGAGAACTACATTTAAATAATAATGTAAAACTAATTTATTCATGCTCCAATCAATCTAGTAAAGATAATTTTGGGAAAGTTATGGTATTTTTTTTTATAGAAATGGAGTGTACTGGATGAATTTGAATGGTTTAGGATTGAAAGGTAGCGTTGTGAATGCATTTTACTACGTATTAGTCAATTTTTCATTGTTTGTATGTTGGTGGCATTGATGAATATCTTTGTTTTTCCCTTAGAGAAGAGTATTGTTGGCATGGCAAGCCAGTACGTACACCTTAGGAGGTGGTTTCGGGGTACCTGGCATGGTTTCAGATGATGAACCACATTCGAGACAGGGGACAACTATCAAAGCTTCATAGAGAGTAGTTCGACACAAGATACATTATTTGCAAGATGGAACACTGCTTCATGACCCAACATTTGTGCGATGTATGTCAAAGCAAATGCACAATCAACATGGATGAATTAGTTGATCCATGTTATAATAAACTTTTTAAATTTTTTGTGTTATAGATTTCAGTGCCCACAAACAATTGGTATTGAATATCTTTTATGTGTTTTGTAGTTTTAGCTTGTATTATGTGTATCGAAAAAGAAGTTTAAATGAAGTTGTTTAGGTTTTAACACATGATTGTATTATGATTTGATTGTGTTTGGTAGAACCTCATAATATTTTAGGGGTGAATGTGCTAATTAATGTGAATGTGTTTTATAAACTGTTTAACAATACACATATACTTGACACACGATGTGTCTAACCTTTCAGAAAAAACATTAAAACTTTCATACATTTATGTGTTCAACAGTAACGGTTTCCAACAACCATTGATAATGGTGTAGTTAAACACATAACTATAACTCATTCCAGAACCTACATGATTTTTTTTAAGTTTTCATCGACATGGATATTGTCTAGAAAATATAATTATGTAGACACTTCATGTGTCTAATTCATTCAAAAACCTACATGTTTTTTTCTGTTTCCATCATTAGAGTCATTGTCTAGGAAATATAATTATGTAGACACTTCATGTGTCTAACTCATTCAAAAATCTACAAGTTTTTTTTTCTTTTGTTTCCATCGACAGAGTCATTATCTAAGAAATATAATTATGTAGACTTCCCATGTGTCTAATGCATTGCAGAACTTACGGGATTTTTTTTGTGTCCATCAACTTAGGAATTGTCTAAGAAATATAATTATGTAGACATCCTATGTGACTAACGTATTCCATAACTTATGGGGTTTTTTTTCTATTTTAATCAACACGGATATTGTCTATGAAATATAATTATGTAGACATCTCATGTGTCTAACGCATTCCAGAACCTATAAGATTTTTCTCTGTCTATCGACATAGGAATTTTCTAATAAAATAATTATGTAAAGACCCTATGTGTCTAACTTATTCCAAAACCTATGGGTGTTTTTTCTGCTTTTATCGACATGGTCATTGTATAAGAAGTATAATTATGTAGACATCTCATGTATCTAACTTATATCAATTACTTGGGGTGGTGAGATTAACCTAACCAATTACTTGGGGTGGTGAGAAAGTGAGGGTGATGTCCCTAATGCATTTTTGGGATTTATGCACAGATGGCAATATTGTAAATAAAGGGTGGTGTTTAACATAAGTAGGGTGGTGGGAATATCTGCCCCCGTATTCTTTTCTTTAATTCTATTTTCTATATCCATCCATGTTTGACAAGCCCTACTTTTATAGAGCCAAACATGATATGCATGTATTTACAACAATGAGCAAATTTTCAAAACATAGGAGAAACACATTTTTTTTTACCCACTGGTCAGTGGGGTTAGGCCGGCTCTGTGTGAACTTGGCTCCTACCGTAATCAAAGGAAAACGTTACACTCAATCATTTTTATAGTCCAAAAAATAGTTCATCTATGTTTTTATTTCTTTTTAAATCATATAACTCATATAATAAGGCATATATTTTATAAAAGAATAAATACATACTCTAATGAATTGAGTGAAATCATTTATAAAAAATATGAAAAATTTCTAAGAAAAATGACAAAAAAAATCTCATAAGAGTTTGAAATACCCAAATCTAACATTTTTAAAAATTATACCCAAAAGTCTCATTTCACAGTTTTGAAAACACAAAAGACTAATCTACCCTTATGTAATTAAATATTTAATATCCTTCTTTATTCCACACTAAAAATCTATTTTTCCTACAAAACAATAATCTCTCTATATATGATGAAAATCAATCCTCTTAGAGGTTCTGTTATTATAATCATATTGTGTGTGTTCTTATATATATCTTACATGATATTGTTTATCATTTTTTATTGTGTATAATCATAATATGTAATTTAAATATGTATTGTGCCTCGATGCAGCAAATGATATTTTAGTATTCTAAATCTTTATTCACATTTTTTATTTTTTGGTTATTTACATATTTTTATGATATCATTAGTACATATCCATTTTTTTAAAAGCATCAACATTTAATGGAGTTCGTCATAAAAAACTCAAATTATATTGGTACATATTTCACAAAATCCACCTAATCACAAAGAATTTACAATAAAAAAAATTGATCTACATGAAAATATGTGAAATATATTAATAAAATTAAGAGGGTGAAATATTTTAACAAAGTTAAGAGATATGGAATGTATTAAGGATTTAATTGCATAAGGATATATTAGTTTTTTGTGTTTCCAAAATTGTAAAATGAGACTTTTTTAGGTATAATTTTAAAAAATGGCTGACTTTGGTATTTCTAACTTTTGGGAGATTTTTTTTAGTCATTTTCCCAAATTTCTATACCTTGTTATATATAGTGAGTGAAAGGGCTATTGAGATATTTGGGAGTTTTAGAATAATTGAGTGTAACAATGCTATTTTTTATAAAAAAAAATTATGTGGTCTTTTGAGCGTCATCCGATAACTGCTACAGTAAGAAATTTAAGGAAAAAAATTGTTAGACGGCCTCAATTATAATCCCTCCTACAATATCTGCAATGACTTCTATTTTGTTTTTTTATAAAATAGTTTATCTCATTTAATGAAATATATAATTTTATAAATAATGATGTATATAATTAAACTAATTGTAATTGGAGGACCCATTTTTAATTAAAAAGGTGAAAAATTGGGAAATTTTTTAAATTAACCTTAATTATATAATTAATGTTAAAAATAACATTTCACAAAAATTATTTGTAAAAGTGATCTTTTTTTTACCATGCCATATCATTGCCACCTCACTCCATTGAATTTTTTTTTAAATGTCCTTTTGAAAGTATTTAATGTAGCAATAATGTTTTTAGTTATTAAACCCCTTCCCAATCCCTATTTTAATGGTCATTTTTCATCTTCCACCAAGAGGCAAAAGCCATTTTTCATCTTAGCTACGGAGACATTTCAATTTATGTGATAGTCATAGAAATACATTGTTTTAACCTTCAGTCAGTAAAACTTTGGACACGTTTTTTTTATTTTTTTTCTGATGAAAGTTGGAAGTACACCACCGATGATTTACAAACCAAAAAAAAAAAAAAAACAAAGAAAAAGGAAAAAAGGGCCTTCAAAATAAGAGGGACCATTGAGCCTTAACCCCCCTACGACAGTGAGGGATATGAATACCTCCAAAATGAACAATAAAAAAAAAGATCCAATCACCACTTAGTTACAAAGATACCTCACATTATATTTTACAATCAAGGTCAGATTTATAGATTTACTACCTATTTGTTCATTCTCAGAATATAATGAGTCTTCCAAACATGCTTTTGAGATGAAATGGAAGACTCCCAATCGTTTAACACTATAGAACATGTTGTAGGAATATTAAAAACTCACCAACACTATTGTTACTATTATTTCAAATCCTACTTTTCAAAAAAAAAAAAACCATTAAAAAAGGGATTGGAAAATGGTTTAGTGACTTAGAACATAAAACAAAAAAAAATATATGTTTTAGATACCCATTATTGCTACATTAAATACTTTCAAAAGAGCATTTAAAAAAATTCAAAGAGTGAGGTAGCGATGATGTGACATAGTCAAATGGTCAAAAAAAATGGTAGAGGGTCACTTTTACAAATAATTTTTTGAAAATGTTATTTTTAACATTAATTATATAATTAAGGTTAATTTAAAATATTTCCCTGAAAAATTTAGGTACTGCATGCACAACATGGGAGATGGGATATCCCAATTGGAAACTGGTACGGGAGACGATATTCTAGTTTGGACAGGCAGTAAGACAGGAAATGTTACTTGCTCTGTTGTTTGGAATAGAGTAAGAAGGTCGGGTGTCTCCCTTGACTGGACGAAAACCATTTGGAACCCAATTCAGCCCCCAAGGAGGAGTCTTCTTTGCTGGCAAGCTACATTGACTAAGATCCCAACTTGCGATCGGTTATTTAATTGGCATCTGGTGCAATCCAACCAATGTAAGTTCTACAACTCCTCTGAGGAATCGGCTGTTCATCTATTCCTCAACTGCTCCTTCTCAGGGTCCATTTGGACTGCTATCTTAAGATCTTTGAGGGTCCAGAGGGAAAGTACAACTTCTTTGGGGGAGTTTTATGTTTGGCTCACTAGATGTGCAACCACTGATGATGAGAAACAAATCCTACAATTCATTCTAGTCCTTACATTTTGGTCTATCTGGAGGGCTCGTAATGATTTGTCATTCAACCAATCTGCCCCCAATACGTTCTACCAGGTGCGCTTGATTCTCTCGGATACCAGAGCAAGGTTCCACGGCCAACTGATGGAGAAATCAGGCTCCCAGCTTTCAAATGCGTGTAGGGACTTGTTCGGGGTCTATTTGGTTCCAAAATCTTCTGCAGTGGCTATGGTAAAATGAACACCTTCGCCAGTCGGTTGGGTAAAAGCTAACTCTGACGGATCAGTGTCAGATGACAGGTATGGTTTTGGAGCAATTGTTAGAGGTCCCTCCAGTGATTGCAAACAGGCCATAGCAGCACGATCTAGAGCAGCTTCGATCAATATTCTAGAATTGGAAGGCATCCTTGCTGGGCTTAGACTCTGCAAACACTCAGGGTGGAAAGTTTGGTCCGAATCAGACTCCACAAATGTGGTGGCATGGGCGAATGGAAAATGGATCATACTGTGGACTGCACGACGTTCGTTGTTCCCGGACTGGAAAGTCTCCCACGTTTTTTGGGAGGGAAACCGAGTTGCCGATGCCTTAGCGCATTGGCAGTCCTCCATTGGGTTCTCCTACCTCAGCTCGGGCCAATTGGACTCAGAGATTCAACAGCTTATTCTAGAGGATAAGGGGGGACAACTGCAACAAAGGGTATTACGTCCATGCCTGCAAACATGCACTCCTCCCTAATGGTTGTCTTCTCCTAAGCACATATTATTCATCATGATCAGTAACTCGTAAAGGGGGGACTGCCAATTTTTATTGGCCTCCATCCCATTTTGTATGAACTGATGTACATTTGTAAAGTTATATATGAATGAAAAAGCTTTATTTACTAAGAAAAAAAAAACAACAACAACAACATGGGAGATGGGATGAGTGGACCAGGTCATGACATGCATATTATTAATTAGCTAATGTGCATTTTTCACATGGATCTTTTGTCTTAACATAGATTGGCAGGTACTGCAGGTGAGATTTCCAAATCCACATTATCTTTCACGTTCACATTTAAATTTGATTGTGTTGGTGATTTCAACGTTTGTGTGTTTTAAGTATATATCCAACGATGCAAGGAAAATGAGAGAAATTAAAGAAATACGTACTTGTCAAGGTTGGTTTTTTGGGGACATTGGTACACTAGACATGGACATATACTGCTAATTATTTAGTATATGACATCTTGATAAGTAGAGTATATATTTTATCAACAAAAATATAAAGAAAAATGCATTGAAGTCACACTAAAAAAAGCTAAGAAAGAAAAATGGAGGGTACGGTTGCGTGCATCTTTGGGGTGGATTTAACCCTTCCCTTAAAAAGTCTTCAATTTTTCCATTATATATACATCCATATCTTCTATCATAGTGCAACAAAAACAACCCCCACCCCTCCTCTCTCTCTCTCTCTCAAAACAATGGAGCAAGAACCAAAGCTAGAGTGGGAAGGCAAGACCACAACAACCCTAACAAATACAACAGCAGACCAAGCCTGGTCTCTCATGAAGAACTTCACAGACCTCCAGAAGATTCTCCCTGAACTCCAGACATGCTACAAGGTGGAAGGCGTCGACGGCGAGCCCGGTTGTGTCAGGTATGCCGCCGGCAAAGTTCTCAGCCCCGGGGGGAAAAAACTGTTCGTGTGGGCCAAGGAGAGGCTCATCGAGACCGATCCGAAGAACCATTTCTACCGATACGAGATTGTGGAGAGCAACATAGGGTTCCGGCGGTACTTCGGTCAGCTCGGGGTGGAGGAAGGCGGAGGAGGAGGAGGAGGGTGTGTTATTGAGTGGTCATATGTGGCTGACCCTATAGAGGGATGGACCAAGGAGGAGTTTGATGGGTTCTTGAGGGGTGGTTTGAAGGCCATGGCTAGGAGGATTGAGGGTGTTGGAAATGAAGGATGGATCATAAAATCAAACATATGAATATGTGTGTGTATATATATATACAAAAAAGATCACTCACATGTTCAAAAGCTCCAATTAAATCTTCCAGGATTTCTTCTCCTTGATTCGAATTACAATCCAGTCGGGAGATTATTTACCATAAACAACCCAATATTTATATATTTCTCAAGACACTCTCTTTGTTGGATGTTGCAACATCCTGTGGATTGGTATGTCCTTATGAGTGTCATATCCAATCAGAGTACAACAAAATAGATCTTTAAGGGTTGAGGTGGGTGTTTTATGTTTTGTTAGATGGTCATATTTGTGGTTGGTGGTGTTTGGATTTATATTAATTTGTGTTGTTTGCATGGTTCAATGAGTAGGGTAATTTTTTTTTTTTTTTTCATTATTGATGCATGCGTGGAGGGTTGTATAATCTAAAGAGTATGAATAACATCAGAGTGTTGCATTGTGTTTTGGACTTTTCTTTGTGTGGTTAGCATGGTTCAATGAGTGAGCCGAGTTTTAATGCTAGTTTGTTTGTTTCAGAAGTGATGTTATTTTTGTCGGCGCTCTTACACTCAAGGTTTTTTATAGTTTAAATACAGGTTTATAAAATCTGTTAAAAAATCTAATGAAACATATATCTCATTAAATGATGATGTATATGCTTCATTAATTTTGTTTACGCATATTAAAAGTGGGTTAATTCAATACGAAATAAAACAATATACACTTTTTATTAAAACATATATCTCATTAGATGATGTTTACTATTTATAAAATAAAGATAATTTGTGTGGTCTGAGATTTAATTGATAAAAATGACTGAGTCTAACATTTTTTTAAGAGTGGTGCCCTAGAGTTTAATTACACTCATTCACTTTTATAGTCCAAAATGCAGAAGTATGATATCTTTTATTAGGATCATCTACTCACTATAATAAGCTATATATATACATCATTTGGATTTTTTACATTTTTTATAAATGATATCATTCAATCCATTAGAATATATACTTCTTCACCTTTTATAATAATACTAACCTTATGAGATGAATTATATGATTTAAAAATAAAAATAAAAATATATGCAATTTGTGTTTTGGAATGTAAAAAAAACATAATGTAACATAATCCTTTTAGTTTATCATAGGATGCATGTTGGAGGTTTGTATATAAAGAGTAAGAATAGAATTAGATTGTGTTATTGCAGAAGGCTTGAGGTATGATGGACACCTCTTTTTAGGATCTGAGTTAAATCCTGCCTTGAGCGTGATTAGAATTAGGAAAATGATATGTTCATCTCTTGTGCAAGCTCATTGCAGTTCACATCGATTTTTTTTTTTTTTTAAATCACGCATTCCCCCATTGAAATACATCATGTTATATGAAATGAAATATATATCGATACATTAGTGTATTTTTTCGCATTGAAGAAATGACAAGATTTTTTGGGTCACACACTATGATATAACATCATATATTACAAAAAGGACTAAGTGTATCAGCTCTTGTGGATCTTTGGTCCATAGTCTGAGTATGTGTTGACCCTAAATTTTATAGGATTAAACAGTGATCTGTTCAATGTATGTGAGAAACTTCTTAATCCATTGCAGCTTTTGTGTAAAAAAAATTTCAAAATTTAAAATATCTGCATGTTCTTATTAATTTAAAAAAATAAATATACTCTCTCAATGAATGGAAAACAAGAGTGCACGTACCAACTCTGAATGCTAATAAAAGAAACATATCAGTTTGCCAATTAAATATATGGGAAAAATTCATATAACCCCCTGTAAATTAATTGAAATCCAAATAATAACCTGATTTTTCTTTAAATCCATATAACCCCCTGAAAACTCCTAGTACATCCAAATAACCCCCTAAATAAAATTTACGTTCATAGATGTTGAATATTTGGTAAATATTATGTTTGGTTAACCCTGACATAAAACACAGTATATCAAAAAAATCCTACAATAAATTAAAAAATGTAAAAAATCTTTTATAAATCACGATTTTACCCCTCGTTAGGGTTTTATAATATATCTAGAGAGGGTAGAAACACCATTTTTGTAGGATTTTACGCATTGTAGTAATTTTTAGTATATTGTGTTTTCAGTCAAAGTTAACCAAATGACATATTCATAAAATATTCCTCATCTATTAACAAAAATTTTATTCAGGGGTTTATTTGGATTTACTAGGTGTTTTCAGGGGGTTATATGGATTTTAAGAAAAGTCAAGAAGTTAAATGGATTTCAGTCACATTTCAGGGGGTTATATGAATTTTTTTCCTAAATATATATATTTAAATATATATGAAAAAAGTATTAGCTCCATGTGCAGCACACCGCACATGTATGTTTTGACTTTTAAAAAAAATATGTATACTTCATTTAATAATACTTTCAGAAAGATAAAATATTTATATATTTAAATTAATTGTGTAAACCAACTTTAAAAAGTGAAAAATTGTATGGTTTGTCTGTAATTGAAATTGAAATTAATTTTGAGAAAGTGTAAAATTTGAAATTCACAGATGGAATAATAATGGGTTTCTTCTGCTATATAAAATACAGGAGATCAAATTAAACATGACCCAGCACAACTATTGAGGGCACCATTTGTCTGTTTGTCTTCCATTGATTTTCAAGTGATTGTGGGCATGTGTATCATGTTTGGACCTGGCCTTTTCTGTTGGCAAGCTTGTGTTTTTAGTGTGCTTCAGTGCTTCACTGTCTTTTTTAGGCTGAGTTCATATGTCCTTGTGGTTATAACTTATAATGCTTTTTAACATGGTAGAAGCAGAGTTAGTTTCTGAGAACAAATCCACACAAAAAAACACACAGATGTTTGTAGTTTAACATTTTTTTTATTTTTAATATAATTTATGTCTTTCGGAGGTCGAATTGAACAATTTGTCGTTAGATATATAGAAATATTGTCTTTATATATAATCTTTTTCATACACTGACACAATGTAGAACAATAAGGAGTATATAATTAATCCACACAAAAATGCATAGATGTACATGGTTTGATAAAAGTAATTGCCTACATTCATATAAAAAATGATGAACCAATTTATTAATATCAAATATTTGATAATGTCAAGTTTGTCCATAAAGTCTCATTTAATTCGTGTCATTTTCAAAAAATTTATCAAAGGATTTCAACTTTGTGGACAGAAAAACATCTAATACTATTCTTTAATAAACAAGGGTGCCATGTGAGGATAAATAGACTTTCAAACTGGGAAATGATCATTCATTCTTGCCTGTTTTTTGTTTGTTTGAGGGTAGGAGTGCAAGTTCAAGCTCATATTACCATTTGTCCTAATAAATGTTTTAAATGACATAAATTTGTCTCCACGACATTTGTTTAGAAAAAGGACAACAAAGAAAATTTAAAAGGGCAAAGTGTGACATAAGATTGGGTGCACTTGGAAGAAAAAAGAAAATGTTACACTCATTCCATTTTACAGTTCAAAACACAAATCGCACATGTATTTTTTTTTTAAAAATCATATATATCATTTATATACTTTTAAAAAAAGTAAAATATATTTTAACTTATAGTCAAATGCATGATTCTTTTGTGTTGGAAGAATATGATGCTTTCACGTAATACTATTCTATTTTATTGATATACTTGTAATTTTAGTTTTAACATATGTTAAGACACTGATTCTCGAAACATTGTAGCTCCTAGATAGTAAGACTCATTGGTTTTAAATATTTTGTGATTTTTTTTATTTTTGAGTGGGACCCACTATATTTTTTACTTTAAAATAACTCAATAATTTATTATGTTTAATGATGTAAACAAAAAAAAATTTACTTAATGTAAGCCACGGGCCCACTAGCCAGCCCGAACGAGTCCAATTCAGGATGTCCCATTGGGCAGGGAACTGGCCCAATGTAAGGCCCAGGCCCGGGCCTATTTGACATTGGGCTGGATCGACCTGATCCGGTAATGGGCTTGGGTCAGCCAGATCAGATTTCAGGTCAAATATTGAAGCTTATGGGCTGAATTGGCAAATGATTAAGGTTTTGATGATAAATTGTTATGATTTTATAGAAAAAAAATTTATCAATTTTGTTCATATTCACATTTTTCAAAATTAAGATAAAACATGAGGATAAGTCCATCAATTATCCTAGCATTTAGGTGGAACAAAATATCCTCATTTTCATTTCAAAATTAGGACAACTATGCAGTTTATCCCGATTATTTTTTATATTAAACATGAATAAGCTATCATCCCATTCACTTATCCCCATAATTGTTCATTATCCCACTACTTATCTATTTGCTAAACCAACCTTATGTGTTCAAGGTGGACGAGCATAATCAATCTTCAATAACACTGGAATTAGCCCAAAGTTTATTTTCACAAATTATATTATATATATTCTTTTGTGTGCCACTGCCACAGAGAGAATCTTAAAAGGATCATTTTGGCATATTTTATGATTCAATATCTAATCTCTTCACTATTTGGAAAACTACAATATATATGTGAGCATGTGGTGCGCCTAATTTTGTTTGATTAGTGTTTATTGATTGGCGTTCAAATGTGAATGCACATGCTCAATTTTCAATGATGTGTGATGCATGCTTTTGACTTGAACATGATGGATGTACTCAAGTATAACAATGGTGCATGAATCATGGATCTTGTTTGTAATCAATTGGATAAACATGATATGTGTGTGAGTTAATAGTGTTAGTACAGACAATGCTCTTCCATTCTCGATCTCTATCTAAGGTGCCATTTAGATTTCGTGTATAGAAGGATTATGTGGTTCGACCGCTAAATGTGGATCCAATAAAAAAAAAAAAAATTTAACTGTGCTCTTTATGTTTTTATAAACACGTAGATAAAATTAGTTGAAACATATATTTTATTTTTATAAATATATGTAACTCATTAAATATGGTATACTATTTTAATAAAAGGGAAGCTAAACACCTACCCCATCAAATGATAAACCCAGCCCATTTACAAAATAAAAAATGTATTTTTATATGCTTCTTAAATAACCACAACCCACCCCTACGAGTCACACCCCTCATGTTCATTAAACATACACACCCCACCCCGAAAAGAGGCAGCCGAAGAAGAAGGGCATGCAAAGTAGACGGTGACGTTGGTCGAGGTGTCTGACTACCGTCCAAGCGACTACGCGATCTGTCTGAGGTTATTGATGTAGATCAAACCGATGGTGACGCCACATAAGTAGGCGGTGTAGTAGAGCAAGAAATCTATTCAATGGACGAGCTTTGACGCGTCGTGCTCCTCCCCGAACATTGTCATCCAATCGTTCTCCTAGCAGCACCGCCACCAGTGCCTATTCTCCTGCTCGAGGTGATGGTGCGGCAGGCCCAGTCCCTGGCGTAGATGACGCCAGGGACGCAGAGAGGGAGGACGAGGAGGAGGAGGACACTGCCGAAAAGGAGGCGATCGATGGAGGGGGTGGTGGAGAACGCGTCAAGGAGGTAGAGGCTGGTGAGGAAGGTGAAGGCATTAAGGAGGAGGAAGAGGACGGAGTCGTGGGCGGTGGTCTCCGAGAGCGGCGGTGGAGACGAGGAGGGGGGGGGGGCACGTTGGGGAGGAGGTAGGTGTGGCCCGAGGAGGAGGCGGCGGAGGTGCTGAAGGTATCGACAGCGAGGGTGTAGAGGGACCTGCCGCGGGAGAGAAGAGAAACAAGAAAAATCTGGAGGGGTGGGTTGGGGTTGTCGTGTGTGATATAGATGTACAGGGATGGGATTGCATTTCATGAAATTAGCATGGCGTGGATCATATAACAGGGTGGGATTAGAAAAATGGGGTTAAAATGAACGCCCCCTTAAAAGAAAACATGAAAAAGGATTTGTGTCTAAAATTGCCCTTTTGATAATGATAATATTTTTTAGTCTACAAGTGCTTTATAAAAAAATGAAATATATGCTTCAATGAAACTTTTAAAGAAATTTTTAAAGAAATAAAATTAAAACATATGTTTTGTTAACGTGAGCATATGCGTCGATAGAAATCTGTCGACGCATATGAAACTGGAATTAGGACTAGAAATGGATCTAGATATAACAAAGACCGATTGATAAACACCCATGAAAAAAAATTGAAATTTGGGTAGTGGGGCCCAGGACATCCGCCGGCCTTAAATTTCTCCCACTAAAAAAATCACACCCACATGCATGTACAATGACCAGCTTTCAATTGAAAATCACATGGACTTGACTTGCATTTGCATATATGCAATCCAAAGGATTCATTTTCACTAAACAAATCATTAACATATATATTAAATATTAATCTCCAACATCTCAATCAATTAGACACACACCACACGTATCAAAGTGTGGAATCAATACCTCTCTCTCTTATCATCTCTCTCGAGCCAATGGAAAAAAAAGCCAAAGTTAGAGTGGGAAGGCAAGGTCACAGCAACCCTAACTAACACAACAGCAGACCAAGCATGGTCTCTCTTGAAAGACTTCACAAACCACCATAAGATTCTTCCCACACTCCACACATGCCACCTTGTGGAAGGCAACGACGGCGAGATCGGGTGCGTCCGATATTGTGCTGCTGCCGGAGGTGATGGAGTGGTCATCTGGGCTAAGGAGAGGCTCATCGAGATCGACCCAGTCAGGCGGTTCCTTCGATACGTCATCGAGGAGAACAAAATCGGATTCCGGCAATACTTTGCCAGGATTGGGGCGGTGGACGGTGGCGGCGGCGATGGTGGAGGAGGATGGTGTGTTGTTGAGTTGAGTGGTCTTATGTAGTTGATCCTATAGAGGGTTAGCCTAAGGAGGGCTTTGAGGCTTACTTGAGGACTTCTTTGGAGGCCATTGCAAGGAGAATTGAGGAGATTTTGCATGGTGGTGGTGGTGGTGGTGATTAAAGTGGTTTCAAACCGCAGCCTTAAATGAGTTTTCTTGTAGTGCAGCAACCCTAATAAGTGTTTTTTTTTATGTGTTGTTATGATGTTTTTTTTCCCCTGACAAATAAGTGGTTTTTCTGGTTAAAATTTCTTCGATCAACGATATCAACGATATCAACTTGTTAGGAGGTGGTTTAACGGGTGTCTTTGATTTTTATTTGTGTTGGTTGAATCATAAGATGATATAATAAAGTGTAATATGTGTTGTTCTCATTCAATTAGTGCACACACAAACCAAATGAGAAGTGTTTGCTACTTATAAATAATCGAGGATTGCTATAAATAGAGGAGTAATTTTCTTTTATTGTATTCACTCTTGACTCACAAAATACAAAAATTCCAAACTGAGGCTCTACAAATTTTTATAGATGGGGTCATCAAAATAAATAAATTTTATAATTTTTTTAAAAAAATCTATTCTCATCAAATATTTATAAAAAACATAAAATTTTATTTTAAAAATATAAAAATTTATATTAATAAAAAATAAGTCATCAAAGAAAGGAGATCAATGATTTCCAATATAGAAACTTTTACAATTGTTATTGACGAAATTTCATATTTTGACTTCGTTGCATAATAATTTCATTATCAACGTTATTGACTGTCTTTTTCTATATATGTAATCAAACAATCATTCATCAACTGATCTTCTATTTTATTACATGATCGGCGCATCTCTATCTGTGCGTAGGTGATTGGTGAGTTCGAGGGTGAATTTTTTTTTTTAATGGAGTAATGGTCCCACTATTTTTTTTTCATTGAAAGTGGGTGTAGGGTTTTTGATGGGTCAATGAGCTGATTTGTTTCAAAAAAATTTGACGGGCGTTGGTTTGACCTAGTGCCGCCCCTACATGTGCATAGAAAAAAAATTCAAATCTCGAATATATCATTTTTCCCTTGGCATGAGAGAAATTTCTAATTATCATTAAGACAGTCGTCACATTACTAACATAGTAATTGAGTCTCTTAGTGTGTCACTTGTTCTGATATATAAGATACGTGCTCATATATATCAACACTTATTATATATTCTTCTTGTGAGACTATAACGTGACAATTCAATTCACTTGTACTCTCACCCTCATTTCATTCATGTGTCTCTTATTAGTCTTTTGAGTGTGGTGGATATCTCGAGACCCACGGCCGGCCTAAGTTTTTCTTTTATTTTGTTTAAAAATGGCATGCTCAACCCCAAATGCAGCCCGGTTTATAATCTTCACGTCATTCATCCCATGTGATCACTTTTTACGTGGCAAAAAAAGAAAATTTAATCCTCACGTATCCCACCCACTATGAAAATTTGAATTTCAAATTTGTCTGACATTGTAAGACAAAAAATTAATGCTTTTCTCTCTCACACATTTTTTCTCTCTCATTTTCTCTTATACTCATCTCTTGATCTTCTCCTATTTTAGATTCTCTCTCTCTTTCTCTCTCTCTCTCTCTCCCACACACCATGGTGAGATGAACAACTGTAGAGAAAAAGATGATATTACATGGAGGAGGAGCTTTAGAGGACAAGGATATTCATTTGTTCAATTGATCTCATTTTCATTTTTATTTCAAACTCATCAACAACACGAAGACAAATATCACCAGAGTCTATAAAAAAAAACAATTGTTGATATCATTGTTCGTATGAGCCTTCGTCATTTGGAGAAACAGAGTTATATAGCCATCATTCATCCTCACATGTGATTATTTATATTTTTGCTTGTTTTCATTATTATTGATTGGTGTAAAAAGATGAACAATGGGTATGTTCAATTTTCAATGACGTGTGATGCCTTGATTTGAACAGGATAGATGTCAAGCAAATACAATGTTGAAAATATTGTTTGGAATTAATTATCGGTTTTGGGAAATAAGTTTTCTTTTAATGATCTTTTCACTAATCTCGTTTTTGATAAAAAAAATAATTTTATATAATCTGATATCAGTTCAAACCGGATTGAAAACTGATATCTTAATGCACATTAAATAGAATTTAATGAAACATCTAAATAATAGCATTTACAAAAAAAATGAGAAAATACTCAAAAAATTCTTCAAAAAGTTAGAAATACCTAAATAGTCACTTTTAAAAATTATATCAAAACAAGTCTAATTTCACAATTTTAGAAATTAAAAAGACAAACATATACCCTTATGTAAATTTTAAACTCTCTCTAATCATATTTAAAACTTTTCACAACCATCATCTAATTGAAAAATAAAATTAATATAAAAATACTTTTTATTTGGGAGTGATTTTACATATTATTAAAAATATTTAAGTATGATATCAAACATGTTAAAATTGTCATTCTTAAAATTACAAGATTTTTTTGGGAATTTTTCTAACTTTTTAAAGCTTTTTTCAATTCAATTTTTTATGATAAAAATCTTAATATATATTTTTAAAATAATATTAAATTTCACTCACAAATTTAAAATATATTTTATTATTTATTACTATTTTTAATTGGAATGTCAAACAATTAAATATATGTGATGAAGTTTAAATAGTAGATAACATAGGAATAGTCAAGTCATTGTATTTTCTAAAATTGTGAAACAAGATTTTTTTAAGTATAATTTTTAAAAGTAGCTGATTTATGTATTTTTAAATTTTATAAGATGTTTTTAGGCATTTCCAAAAAAAAAAAAAAAAACTGTGACATTTCTATACATGACTATTTCTAAAAAATGATTTTTCCCAATCATGTAAAATCAATTTTAACAAAAACATTTTAAAATTTAAATTTTTTTTTCTTAAATATTATTTCTCAATATCATCAAAAAATTATGTATGTGTATATATAACTTATAAGGGTTTCTTATTTTTTAGTCTCTATAAACTATATTATTTAGAGATCAATCACTCACTTTTTCATATTACAGTTTAAGTCCCCAAATTTAAATGGTATATTTCTTATTAGTCCTTAGAAGGAACCTATCAATAAATTATTTGGTTTTCTTATTAGTCGCTGTGAGGGAATAAAATGGAACATATATTGTAAATCTGAGGACTAAACTGTAATATGAATAAGTGAGGGATCGATCTCTAAATTATGTGGAGTTAAAAATAAAAAATTAAATCTAAAACTTACACAGGGTGGTAAATGAGCCAAACGAGCCGAGCTTTGACATGTTCAAGCTCGGCTCATTTATAAACGAGTCGAGCTGAGCTGAGCCGAGCTCACGAACCTAGCGTTCTTTTTCATTTTAGGGTTTTTAGTGGCTGAAAATAAAATTTTAGCCTAAATGAGTCAAGTTCATGAACCTAAACGAGCATAATTTGTATTGATATAACGTTCTGATTTTCCAAAGGAGTTGAGTTAAGCTTCAACTAAGTATTTTATAACACAAACAAGTCGAGTTTGAACACAAAATAAAGTTCGATCCAGGTCCCGAGCCTAACCAAGCTTTAAAAATTGTTCAAGCTCGCTCATTGGTCTAATTGAACGAGCATGAACGAGCTCAAATTGAATCGAGCCTGAGCGACTTAATTCGTTTACAGCCCTATTTACATATACCAAGACCAACCCTACCCATAAACAGACTAGCCGGCCGGGCCCGGCCGGCCGGCCTAAATCCCAACCTATAAAAATCATATTGATTTGCTTTATTTAAAATAAAAGGCATCCAGTAAACACCTTAATTGTTATTCCTGCAAAAGCACAATTATGACCAACTTCCAAATAGAAAATCCAACAAAAAAAAAAATTTGGTTTTTTGCATGTATATCATAAAAAATATTATATTTATTTTTATTCCACTACAAATATCATATTTATTTTTATACCATTAGAATTTTTCTTAATGTAAAAATGTGCATCTCTTTTATCATTTTTAATCAAAATAAACCTTAACTACAGTTAGTTTTTTAACCAAGAAGTATAAATGATAAAAACATTAACTTATAATATTTTTTCATAATGTAAATAATTAAACATAATAATCTAATTAATTTTATGTTCTTTCTAAATCAACCATGAGTCATTCAACCTTATAATTTGTAATTATCTCTTCTTTCCTTTTCTTCCAATCCAGATCTTTTTTTTAATTTGTATTTTGTAATATATATTATTAATTGTTCTCAAAATAATTTTATTTCATTTTTACTAATGTAAGTATTAATAATTATTATATCTTTGCTAATAAATAGTTTGTATGATTAATTTTTATATTTTTGGATTTTAAATTAAATTTATCATTTTCATGTTAAAATTAATATTTTTTATTTTTATAAATATTGTATTTGGTAAGGTTAAATATGCAAAGAAAAATAAGGGTAATTTAGTTTTTTCTCCAAGACTTTAACGGTTTTAATTAAATTTGGATGGAAGTTAACTAGAATGGTAAATATGCATAAGTTCTACATATTTCAATAGTATAAAAATAAATAATGGTTATTTAGAGTGGTATAAAATTAAATAGCATGTTTTTAAATGATATACTTGCAAAAAAACTCCACATAGAAAAAACCACATTAAGTGCTATGGAATCTAGAGCATTCATTTTCATTAAAGAATTAAACACCAACAACATTCATGTTTGTTCCAACATTACTCAAATGCATTCATATCATATCTTATCATATTAAATAGACATATCAATAATTATTATGATTGTGAATTTTATCATTAAATTTTTTCTTTAAATAATAATCATACGTAATAATTTTTAATATGTTATCTCTTGAAATATAAGATCTTGCTATCACGACCAATGTTGGACAATCAGATTGTCAAAATATAGCATTGGACATAAACCGATCCAATATATAAACACACACCATATCAAATTGTGGAATCAATACATCTTACTTTTTTCTCTCTAATGGAGGAGGTGGCAAAATTAGAGTGGGAAGGCAAGGCCACAGCAACCCTAACCAGCACAACCGCAGACCAAGCATGGTCTCTCTTGAAGGACTTCACAAATCTCCACAAGATCCTCTCCACACTCCATACATGCCACCTTGTGGAAGGCGTCGACGGTGAGATTGGGTGCGTCCGGTACTGCGCCGGTGCCCGAGAAGATGGAGTGGTCATGTGGGCTAAGGAGAGACTCATCGAGACCGATCTGGTTAATCGGTTCAATCGATATGTCATCGAGGAGAACAACATGGGGTTCCGACGATACTTCGGGAGGGTCGGGGCGGTGGATGGTGGCGGCGGAGGTGGTGGTGGTGGTGGTGGAGGAGGAGGAGGAGAAGGGTGTGTTATTGAGTGGTCTTATGTGGCTGATCCTATAGATGGTTGGGCTAAGGAGAACTTTGAGGCTTACTTGAGGAGTTCTGTAGAGACTATTGCAAGGAGGATTGAGGAGACCTTGCAAGATGATGGTGGTGGTGGTGGTGGTGGTGATGTTTGATTTTGTTATATGGTGTGTTAACATCATGTTTATTTTTCATCAATTAAATATTTTTTTCCTTCTCATTAAATCTTCTGAATGAACACAGATCAACGTACCAAGAAGTGGTTTGGTGTTTACGATGTCGTTGGATTTTTATTTGTGTTGATTGCAAGATATGACAATATTAGTAAAGTGTAATGTGTTGTTGTGTTCTTTGTTAATAAGTATTGTTTTACGCGGATTGTCAACTATCAAAAGGTGGTTCAGTATTATTGTGGTGATATACACCCGTATAGTATGGTGTTTTGGATTTATATATTTGTTTTGATTACATGATAATTAATATTGTCATCAGATGATCATCCGAGTCATTTAAACAATGAACAATTCAAATAGAAAGTTGTTTTATACTTCTTCTTTTGTATTAGAAATCTAAATAATTATTTGGAAATCTAGAAAAAAAATCTTCTCCTGTTATTTACAATCACAAAAATTGAAAATAAAATAAGCTTGGAAAAATTTTTAAAATAAATATGAAAGGAACAATTGATCACAATAATATATAATGATACCCTTAAATTAAAACTTAGATTTTAAGAAGATATTTTAAGACCTAAATTTTTTAAAAATAAACATAAGGCTGTGATTTTAACCCCCCCTAAGACCAGAAAATCAAAGCTCTTCTCAAAATTTTCCAAAAATAAAAATAAAAATACGAACCCACAACTTGAAATCTAAAAAATATCAATAGACATTGATACATTCAGTTCATTTTGCGTCCTCATTTGCAACTACATCACTAATACAATATATGAAATTAGTTGACATAATATATATTTCACTATCTCGATATATTTTCTATTATAGAAAATATAATTAAAATATATGTATCCAAATTATATGAGTATGTACTTTAATTATAAAAGATAGTGCGAAGCCATGTAGGACAAAGGGGGACTCAAGACCCTCCTTAGATTTTTTATGATAAACAAACAAGAATAGTTGAGAATATGAGTTTAATATGGATATATTAATTGAGTTATAACAAAAATTCTTGGGAATAAATTCAAATATTTTTTAAAAATTTACCTCATGAAATACTTTTAAACACAATTATACACTATATATATGTTCACTCGTACATTATTATTTATACCTTGTATTTTATTATATCAACTTTTATTATGCATCATAGATATACTATTAAGAGTTAGTTTGATAACTCTGGTTGAGAATGAGAATTCATTTTTCTCAATAATCCAGTTCAAGTAAATTCTATGGAATCAAAAAATTTAATTCACATTTCCACAAAGGAACACATAAATGGATGATTTCAAACGCAATCTTCCTAAATGTTATGATAGAATTTTATTAATATCTTTGTTTAAAATTAATTTTATATCACATATATGACATATATAGATATAGATTATTTGTACTTTGTGGTAATTATCTTCAAGCCTCTACTTAGAAAAATTCCTAGCTCCGCCACTGATGTAAGAGAATGAACTTAATTTGCTAAATGTATATCCTTAAAAAAAATATGTATGTGTGGGCTACAAACAAGATTTCATTTCATACCGGAACTGAATGTAACATTTCAATACCTCTCTCTCTCTCACACACACACACAACTCTCTCAAATGGAGGAGGAGCCAAAGTTAGAGTGGGAAGGCAAGGTCACAGCAACCCTAACCAACACAACCAAGCATGGTCTCTCATAAAAAACTTCACAGACCTAGACAAGATCCTCCCCACACTCCAGAAATGCCACCTTGTGGAAGGCGTCGTCGGCAAGATCGGGTGCGTCAGATACTGCACCAGTGCCGGAGGAGTTGGATTGGCTCATTGAGATCAATCCGGTCAGGCGGTTCCTTCGCTAAGTAATGGAGGAGAACAACATCAGATTCTGGTGATACTTTGTGAAGATCGGGTGATAGACGGTGTTGGAATTTTAAGTAATCAAAATTGCATTTGTCCATATTAAACCCCCTTAGCATTTTTATTGCATGAATTACAAATGAAATCATTGCATGCATTTGTAACTCCTACCTTCATTATTTAGTGGAGGATGGGAATTAAAGGAAAAAACGTTTCAATTGAAATCGGTTTCATTAGCATATAAATGGTTACAATTAATTGTGATTGCCCATTAGAATTTAAAGTATATACGTTTTCATGTGTGTTGTGACTATAAATATTCATGGCTAGCTCCCATGGCTCATAGGAATATAATCAGAGAAATAATCCCTTATGTGTTGTGGTGTTTTAGCCAACATAACCGATCCCCCAGTGTTATAGATTTTATGAACATCATTTTCCTCTAAGTCATAGTTCCCAACACCTTGTTGTTTGATAAAATTCAATGATGTGTGATGCATGCTTTTGACTTGAACATGATGGATGTCAAGTATAACAATGGTGCATGAATCATGGATCTTGTTTGGAATCAATTGGATAAACATGATATGTGTGTTAGTTAATAGTGTTTGTACAGACAATGTTCTTCCATTCTCGATCTCTATCTAAGGTGCCATTTAGATTTCGTGTATAGAAGGATTATGTGGTTCGACCGCTAATCGTGGATCCAATAAAAAAAAATTTAACTGTGCTCTTTATGTTTTTATAAACATGTAGGTATTAGTTTCCAGACTGATAAACATATATCTCAAATTATTTTTTGAGTAGTCTCTAAATGTGGGGGTATTTTGTGAAAATAAAAATTACAATGGTAATTTACATACCCGAAAAATGTGGGGGGACATATACCTCATTAATTAAAAAAAATTGAGAGAGAGACAACAAAATATTGGGACAAGAAAATGAAAATGTCTAGACAACTATAAATAAAACTTAAGTTGATTCACCTTATACTTAAGGGTATATAACTCGAGTTTGTGATGTTGCAGAGAACATCACTAAAGGACTTGCGAGATGACTCGTCCTTAATATCGAGACCGAGAAGGATGTGGGTTAAGCCCATTAAAAATTTACCTGCAGTGGGCTCCCTACCATTGTGATTGGAGATCCGATAAAGATGGTTTTCAAGGGGTTAATGAAATTGTACGGGTAAACTTGTGAGTACTGTAGAGAAAAAACTCCTCTAACCCATCCCTATGGTAATAGTGCTAACTGTAGTGGAAGTAGATTGACCTTGTAACAACTGTAACTTTTAATCGGGTCAGGCAGTGCCGGACGGATCTTATAGGTGCCGTCGGGCACCTAAGCGACGGATCCATAAGGAGCCGTTGGATTTCTGGGCGACAGATCAATGAGGAGCCGTCGGGTTATATGGGCGACAGATCCTCTAGGAGCGTCGGATGTGTGCGCGACAGACTCAATCAGAGCTGTCGATCTGGGCAGAAATTGAATTCGAATTTGGTCCATTTTCGAAAGGAACGAAAGCATTGATTCGTGTTAATTGGCTTTAATGGTGCCGTATTTTTGTCCCCACGTGCGTGCGAGATTATTAAGTCTCCCCTCTCTCTCTCCTATTGGTAGTGAAACCTAAAACACTAAAATTTATTTTCTTATTTTCGGCCACTGTGGTGAGGGGGCTCGGGAAGGTTTCGATCTAAGGCTTTGCTGAGTATATTCTTCGGGTTTATGAAGGGTTCTGAATGGTAGCGAGTCCCTTTGTTAGTTGTGTTTGATATAATCTCGTTTTCAAGGATT
The DNA here is from genome assembly GCA_030737845.1 of Acorus calamus. Taxonomy (NCBI): domain Eukaryota; kingdom Viridiplantae; phylum Streptophyta; class Magnoliopsida; order Acorales; family Acoraceae; genus Acorus; species Acorus calamus. The sequence goes on along the minus strand of CM060863.1, from coordinate 10,404,356 downwards.
TTCAAGCAAAAAGAATGAGTTTTGTTCTTGTTTTCTTTAGGTCTTGATATGATTTTGGATTTATTATATTATAACCATGTTATGATGATGATTTATGGTGTTTTACGAGTTCTTTGGTTTTGTTATTGAATCTCACATGTATACAATCACGACCTTCAATTTCTTAAGCTTTCTTGTTGGGTTTCTTTTATTCCATTATTTTAATATGAGATTTTATAATATTCGGATCTGATGTTATGGCTAGTATACCATGAGATTTTAAATGATTTATATGCTTTCATGATTTAATATGAATATGTTTAAGAATATATATTATATCGTGTTTAAGACTTTTGTTTTAAGTGGAATCATGTTGTTTTACCCTTTAAGCCTCGTTTTAAACCCATGTATACTTATGTCCAAACCAGTGAAGTATTTTCGTGATTTTGAAGGTTTAACATAGATCCGTATTTGTATTTTCACCCAAGATTGATCTAGGATTTTTCGAAGAAGTTTCTATGAGTTTTGATTGCTACTTCAACCAGATTTCGATGTATACAGCTGATTTCAAATAGATTCTCACTGGTTCTATATCGTTTTTTAACGAGTAATATTTTGTTTTAAATGATAAAAAGTTTTAAAGAGTTTTTATGAAAATTTAATTAGGGATTCTCCCAGAGGAGCCGTCGATTTTCAAAGCGACGATTCCAGTAGAAACCGTCGGGTAGGTCAACGACGGCCCCTGTTGGAGCCGTCGGGTTCTGTATGTACGGGTACATCTGGTTCCGTACAATATTTACGTATTTTGATCGATTCATATCGTTTTCAGGTCGGGTTAGGGTGTTTTAAACCTTCTGGTGTTGTGCAGAATCGTTGGACCGAAGGTGAGTGGGTCTAATCTTTATGTAGATTTCAAAATTATTTATATTTATATCATGACCGCATCATGCCTATGTTATGAATACAACTATTATTTTGTATATGGAGCATGTGAACATGTCATCATGATAGATATGGTTATTTTTGTATGTCGTAAATGTTTTATGGATATTATGTTATATTGTATTGCATGCGGAAGCGGTTGGTGTGTGAGTAGTTGTTCTTGCATGCATATCATTCGTTTGCGTGACATTGTCTGCATGACGAGGGTCTGCGTGACTCAGTCCAGTGGGACCGTGTCTGCGTGACACCCGTTTGCGTGATGCCGTCTGCATGACGATTGGTCTGCGTGATCAAGCTCTAGTTGGAGCACTGTCAGTTGCGTGCTATACGGGCATGCGTGTCCGTTGCATCATACGCATAATGTAGATAATATGAGATTGTGGTTATTTCCTCTAAAGAGATGCACTCAGTTTTATCGAGATATTTGAGAAAATTTATATTCTGTTGGCTCGGATATTTTAGAATTTACTCTGAAGGTTTTAATATTGCTATTATTATTATTATTATTATTATTATTATTATTATTATTATTATTATTATTATTATTATTGGGACGCTAAGGTTCATTCACTGAGCGTGTGGTAGCTCACCCCTCCTTTTCCCCACCTTTTAAGATTAGTCGTTGGCAATCGTCGATCGGGGTGGGCGTTGGTGGTTTAGTTTCCGTTGCATCGTAGGTGTTGAATAAGCTTTCTTCTTAGCATGTAGTGGACGTCCTTAGCTTTAGCAGCAAAACCCGGAGATGTTTTATTTTAGCAAATAAAGTACTTATATGTAATCATTCGTTTGATAATGAATCTTTGATATCCTGGATTGGTTTATGTTTTAAAAACTTTTGTGTTTTGAATTATTATGTTAGTCTAATTCAGTTGAAAGAGATTGTGGTTGACGTAACGTATCGTATCGCATGCCTTAATATAGGATAATGGGTACGGGGGCGTTACAGAGCTAATGCTCTTAATTAGTTCGAGTTCTTTTCAGACAGGGTGTGGTCCATGCAAACACCCTGGAGAACTCACATATATGAGTGCACGGACGTGGGGCCGCGTTTTTTTATATTTGGGCTAAATCTCTAAAGCACTCAAAAAAGGATATGAGCACATGGCTGTAACGTGCTACACCGCATAACAGGACTCATATCATGTACCATGTGTGTGATCAGTGAAATTGGACTAAAGGGGTCGAATTCAAATTTTGGTCTATTCAGGCTTCTCCGGGGGATATGGTTTACACTAAGTGAAGGATCAAACCCAGAAATTACCTTCACCTATTACATGGTATAAGATGCCTAAAAACTCCAGCCCAAAATTAATTTATTTCATTCCAGATCAATCTCCATCCCACATCAATTTATTCCTTCCTCTATCCATTTTATTGTGTTATATGCATTTTTTATCGGTGGGGGATTGTTGGAATTTTAAGTGATCAAAATTGCATTTGTCCATATTAAACCCCCTTAGCATTTTTATTGCATGAGTTACAAATGAAATTATTGCATGCATTTGTAACTCCTACCTTCATTATTTAGTGGAGGATGGGAATTAAAGTGGAAAAATGTTTCAATTGAAATCGGTTTCATTAGCATATAAATTGTTACAATTAATTGTGATTGCCCATTAGAATTTAAAACATATACGTTTTCATGTGTGTTGTGACTATAAATATCCATGGCTAGCTCACATGGCTCATAGGAATATAATCAGAGAAATAAACCCTTATGTGTTGTGGTGTTTTAGCCAACATAGCCGATCCCACTGTGTTATAGATTTTATGAAAATCATTTTCCTCCAAGCCATAGTTCCAACACCTTGTTGTTTGATAAAATTCATGATCTGGGCGTCTGAAAGGATCGTAGTCTATTCACCATGGTTCTTCCGTAGCTCGCACCCGGAAGAACAAAACCAGCTGTGGTCGTATCTCTCAGTGGTAGGAGTCATTCAACCCTGTGCGTGAGGGGGCCTTATTCACCGAGGATAGAGTGTCTTCACTCGCTTCCACATTTTCAGATACATTTTTTCAATCCCTAACTCTTTTATTTCATGCTTTTATTATATATGTTAGACTATGCATGATTTAATATATATTTTTTGTTTATATTCTTGATGTGGTAATTATAAGAATTTGTGTTTAGTCTAATATTTGTTTGTCACGCACAACAGACGGCAACGGTGGCAGTGGTGGTGGTGGAGGAGGAGGTGACATTACAACAAATTAGACTTCTTCCGGGGAAACTTTTCCTTGCAAAAAGTTAACATTTCGTTGGTAAATGGTTTTAGCGACACACAAACCAAATGAGGTGTGTTTATTACAAAAAAATACAAAACTAACATTACACATGCGAACAAAAAATTCAAATCCAAAATATATAGTTGAAAAGCATTTGACATGAGAAAATTTTCTGATTATCATTAAGGCAATTGTCACATCATCATTTGTTTTTTGAAAAAAGGTAGACACACACCACCAATCACTTTTATTATAAAAAAAAATTAGTACAGTCCTGAATAGGAGGTGAGAGGAATAGAAAAAATAAAAACTAATACATAAAAAGCATAAAACAACCCAGAGGACTGGCCGCGGGGGTAGATGGGACCATCTACCCGCCCCAAGCCAGCACCCATTCTCAACAACCGACTAAGTGATCACCTCAATGTGTCCCTCTCAGATGAGGACACCCTGCATGCCAACCAACTCCCGCGCCCACTCCCTGATAAGAGATGCCGCAAAGGCCCACATATTCTCAATAAAAATCATCGCCCCCTTGAACACCCAAGCCCTACCAGTATAACCAAACGAGCAATGTTCTTTTGCGCTCCCACCCCCCGACCGCGAGCACAACTCCACTCCTGCCTCCCACATCTTAGGTAATGACTAGAAAAAAAAGCCAAGGAAGACGCCACTCCCACCTCCCGTTAGAAAGCAAGCGAGATCCTGCAATTGCCACATCATTAACATGATATATAAAATCATAATTGAGTCTCCTAGTGTTCCACTTGTTTTGTTGTGCAAGATATGTACTCACCTAAAAGCACTTATCATCCTCCACTATAAAACTCTAACCTGAGAATTCACATCACCTTACTCTCACCCTTAACTTCATCCATAGTTCTGTTGAACGTTTTGGGGCTCTTTGTTATATATATTCCAGCCCACCACCCCCTCAACAGGCCGGACGTGAGGACAACCTTTGTATTTTTGTAAAATTTACAACAATACCCTTATGTTTGTACACTTTCTCAGTGGGGACCAGAGGAAGTTTTCCCTATAACTTATCGCAGCTTATCTCATCCAACATCAAACAAAGCCTTCACCAATCCATCAAAAATATCACCTCTGATTGTTTGACTAACTGATCGAGACAATATATATATATATATGCCGACGATTAGGTGCGGTGTGCGGTCGGTGCGGTGCGCGACGTGGGCCGTCCGATCGCGGGTCCATCGCATCCAACGGTCGACGTGAATCGCACCCGACCGTCCGATGCGATGGACCCGTGATCGACGGCCCGTGATCGCGCACCGCACCGACCGCACACCGCACGTAATCGGTTCCCTATATATATATATATATATATATATATATATATATATATATATATATATATATATATATATATATATATAAATACTTACGTGCGGTCGTGCGCCCGCGATCGCGGGCCGTCCGATCGCGGGTTCATCGCAATCAACGGTCGACGTGATTCGCCCCCGACCGTCCGATGCGATGGACCCGTGATCGACGGCCCGTAATCGCGGGCGCACCGACCGCACGTAAGCACGTCCCTATATATATGGGGCCAATTACATGCGGCGAACGGCAGGTGCGGCGTCGATCGTGGGCCGTCGATCACGGGTCCATCGCATCGGACGGTCGGGTACGATTCACGTCGACCGTTGGATGCGATGAACCCGCGATCGAACGTCCCACGTCGCCGCCGCACCTGCCGTTCGCCGCATGTAATCGCCCCCGTATATATATATATATATATATATGCCGACGATTAGGTGCGGTGTGCGGTCGGTGCGGTTTGCGACGTGGGCCGTCCGATCGCGGGTCCATCGCATCCAACGGTCGACGTGAATCGCACCCGACCGTCCGATGCGATGGACCCGTGATCGACGGCCCGTGATCGCGCACCGCACCGACCGCACACCGCACGTAATCGCATCCCTATATATATATATATATATATAGGGAGCCGATTCAGTGCGGGAATGCGGTCGTGCGGGAAGCGATCACGGGCCGTCAATCACGGGTCCATCGCATCGGACGGTCGGGTGCGATTCATCTTGACTGTTGGATGCGATGGACCCGCGATCGAACGATCGACGTCGTTTCCCGCATTCCCGCACTGAATCGCTCGACTATATATATATATATATATAGGGCCGATTACCTGCGGCGAACGGCAAGTGCGGCGTCGATCATGGGCCGTCGATCGCGGGTCCATCGCATCGAACGGTCGGCTGAGATTCACGTCGACCGTTGGATGCGATGGACCCGCGATCGAACGGCCCACGTCGCCGCCGCACCTACCGCGCGTCGCACGTAATCGCCCCCGTATATATATATATATATATATATATATATATATATATATATGGTGGCGATTACGTGCGGTGTGCGGTCGGTGCGGTTTGCGACGTGGGCCGTTCGATCGCGGGTCCATCGCATCCAACGATCGACGTGAATCGCACCCGACCGTCCGATGCGATGGACCCGTGATCGACGGCCCGTGATCGCGCACCGCACCGACCGCACACCGCACGTAATCATAACTCTATATATATATATATATATATATATATATATATATATATATATATATATATATATAGGGAGCCGATTAAGTGCGGTTTACGGTCGGTGCGGTGCGCGATCACGGGCCGTCGATCACGGGTCCATCGCATCGGACGGTCGGGTGCGATTCACGTCGACCGTTGGATGCGATGGACCCGCGATCGAACGGCCCACGTCGTAAACCGCACCGACCGCACACCGCACGTAATCACGACCATATATATATATATATATATATATATATATACATATATATATATATATATATATATATATATATATATATGAGTGATTAGGTGAGGGTCGTGCGGTCGTGCGGCGTCGACCACGGCCCGTCGATCACGGGTCCATCGCGGGTCCATCGCATCAGACGGTCGGGGGCGATTCATCTCGACCGTTGTATGCGATGGACCCGCGATCGGACGACTCATGTCGGATCCGCACGACCGCACGACCCGCACGCTATCACTCGCGTGTATATATATATATATAGTCGAGTGATATCGTGCGGCGTCCCGCACGGTGCGGGATCGACGTCGTTCGTCCGATCGCGGGTCCATCGCATCCAACGGTCGATGTGAATCGCACCCGACCGTCCGATGCGATGGACCCGTGATCGACGGCCCGTGGTCGTTCGCGCACGTTCCTGCATCGCGCACCGTATCATTCCTCTATATATATATATATAGGGAGCCGATTCAGTGCGCGAATGCGGTCGTGCGGGAAGCGATCACGGGCCGTCGATCACGGGTCCATCGCATCGGACGGTCGGGTGCGATTCATCTCGACCGTTGGATGCGATGGACCCGCGATCGAACGATCGACGTCGTTTCCCGCATTCCCGCACTGAATCGCTCGCGTGTATATATATATATATATATATATATATATATATATATATATATAGGGGGCCGATTAGGTGCGGCGTCGATCGTGGGCCGTCGATCACGGGTCCATCGCATCGGACGGTCGGGTGCGATTCACGTCGACCGTTGGATGCGATGGACCCGCGATCGAACGGCCCACGTCGCCGCCGCACCTGCCGCACGCCGCACGTTATCACTCGACTATATATATATATATATAGTCGAGTGATTCAGTGCGGGAATGCGGGAATGCGGGAAACGGCGTCGGTCGTTCGATCGCGTGTCCATCACATCCAACGGTCGATGTAAATCGCACCCGACCGTCCGATGCGATGGACCCGTGATCGCTTCCCGCATTCCCGCACTGAATCACTTCCCTATATATATATATATATGCCGACGATTAGGTGCGGTGTGCGATGTGGGCCGTCCGATCACGGGTGCATCGCATCCAACGGTCGACGTGAATCGCACCCGACCGTCCGATGCGATGGACCCGTGATCGACGGCCCGTGATCGCGCACCGCACCGACCGCACACCGCACGTAATCGTAACTCATATATATATATATATATATATATATATATATATATATATATATATATATATATATATATATATATATATATATATATATGAGTTACGATTACGTGCGGTGTGCGGTCGGTGCGGTGCGCGATCACGGGCCGTCGATCACGGGTCCATCGCATCGGACGGTCGGGTGCAAATCACGTCGACCGTTGGATACGATGGACCCGCGATCGGACGGCTCGCGACCGCGGGCGCAAGACCGCACGACCGAACGTAAGTATTTCCAATATATATATATATATATACGCGAGCGATTCAGTGCGGGAATGCGGGAAACGACGTCGATCGTTCGATCGCGGGTCCATCGCATCCAACGGTCGAGATGAATCGCACCCGACCGTCCGATGCGATGGACCCGTGATCGACGGCCCGTGATCGCTTCCCGCACGACCGCATTCCCGCACTGAATCGGCTCCCTATATATATATATATATATATATCGCATCGGACGGTCGGGTGCGATTCGTCTCGACCGTTGGATGCGATGGACCCGCGATCGAACGATCGACGTCGTTTCCCGCATTCCCGCACTGAATCGCTCGCGTGTATATATATATATATATATATATATATATATATATATATATATATATATATATATATATAGGGATCGAGCGATTCAGTTTACGCGGGAAACGACGGGCCGTCGATCGTTCAATCGCGGGTCCATCGCATCCAACGGTCGATGTGAATCGATTCACGTCGACCGTCCGATGCGATGGACCCGTGATCGACGGCCCACGTCGTAATTGCTTCCCGCACGACCGCATTCCCGCACTGAATCGCGACTATATATATATATATATATACACACGATTAATCTGATATCGAACCTTCGTAATTGATTCTGAGTGAAATCTATTGACCAAGACATGCACCATTTGTGGTGGAGGGGGGTTCTTTAAAAAAAACAAAAAGATTGTATTTTTTTCCACATTGTTCCTTGTCTTCCACTCGGAGTTTCTTTCCTCATTAAAGGACCACTTTGGCATATTTGATGACTATAATATATATACGTGAGCATGTGCTACACTCAAAATAGTGGGCATATTGTTTTTAAATTTTTTGTTTATTGATTGGTGTACAAATTAAGGTGAACAATGCACATTTTCAATTTTCATTGATGTGTGATGCTTTGACTTGAACATGAATACATGATGGATGTGAATCCAATGGTGAACTTTGAATGTTTTCTGGAATTAATTTATGGGTTCTGGGAAGCTTTTTTTTTTCTTTTTTAAATATTTTTTCATCAATCGAGCATTCAACCGTTTTTGATAATCGGACGGTTGGGTGCGATTCACGTCGACTGTTGGATGTGATGGACCCGCGATCGGACGGCCCACGTCGCACACCGCACCTAATCGTCGGTATATATATATATATATATATATATATATATGCCGACGATTAGGTGCGGTTTGCGGTCGGTGCGGTTTGCGACGTGGGCCGTCCGATCGCGGGTCCATCGCATCTAACGGTCGACGTGAATCGCACCCGACCGTCTATATATATATATATATATATATATATATATATATATATATATATATATATAGACGGTCGGGTGCGGCGGTGACGTGGGCCGTTCGATCGCGGGTCCATCGCATCCAACGGTCGACGTGAATCGCACCCGACCGTCCGATGTGATAGACCCGTGATCGACGGCCCACGATCGACGCCGCACCTGCCGTTCGCCACAGGTAATCGGTCTCATATATATATATATATATATATATATATATATATATATATATATATATATATATATATATATATGCGATATATCCACGTCGTATACCGCACGTAATCAGTTCAAACTTGATTGAAAACTAATATCTTAATCCACAATAAATAGAATCAATTTAATAAAAAAAAATTGTGGCATTTCTACACTTGAATATTTCTAAAAAGATCTTTAAAATATATATATATGAGGTGTCTAACATTTTTATCATCAGGGCAATCGCCACTTAACGTGACATATATATAAAATCATAATTGAATCTCTTATGTGTCACTTGTTTTAGTGTGAAAGAGACAAATGTAAGAGTTCGATGAAAATAATATGATTCATACACAATCTCACACGGTGCTTTTCTGTCCGCACGGTGTACCTTAATCTGCATCATATATATCATAAGCATGTGCTACACCACTCAAAATAGTAGCCAATTTTTTTTATTTTTTAAAAAATTCTTTTATTGATTGGTGTACAAATTAAGGAAAAAACATTTTCAATTTTCGATGATGTGAGATGTTTTGACTTGAATATGATGGATGTCAAGCAGATCCAATGGTGAATTATGTTAATTGTTTGGAATTATGTTAATTTATGGGTTTTGTGAAGTAAGTTTTCATGATCTTTTCATTAATCTAGCTTTTAATAGTTTTTTATAAAAACCATAAAATTTATTTAATCCGAAATTAGTTATTCAAACCTGATTGGAAATTGATATCTTAATCCACATTAAATAGAATCAATGTATATAATGAAAAATCTTATATAACAGCATTTCCCAAAAAATAAACTGTGTCAATAAATATTTATGAAAATGACCTTTAAAATATAAATCATGTTATGGACTAGATAATTAATTAAAATGATCTTTCCCAATCATGTAAAATCAATTTTAACAAAAACCATTATAAATTAAATCATGTAAAACCATTATAAATATCAATTCTCAATTATATGAAAATTTACCTATATATATTCTAAAATTTAGACATACCAAGAAAGCAAGGTGTCAAGGGCCAACCCTAACACTAAACAGGCTAGCTGGCTTAATTAATCCCAACCTATAAATTCTTATTGATTTGCTCTAATTTAAAAAAAAGGGCATCCACCTAACATTCTTAATTGTTATATATATATATATATATATATGTGTGTGTGTGTGTGTGTGTGTGTGTGTGTGTGTGTGCACGCAATTATGACTAACTTCCAAATAGGAAAAAATCACGTTTGAGTGCTACATGGAATCTAAAGCATGCATTTTCATTAAAAAAATTAAAAATATTAGACTCGGTGTTTTTACGTCCAAAACACAGATCACGTATTTTTTATTTTATAAAAATAGTAAACATTATATAATAATGTATACATTTTTAATAAAAAGTGTATGTCGCTTCATTTTGAATTGAATAAATCTATTTTTTATAAATATAACTATACATATGCTTTACTGAATTTTTATTTACTATAAAAAGATAGTGTGTAATAGTGCTTTTAAATAATTAATCACCAACAACATCTCAATTATATATACACACACACCATACATGTCAAAGTGTGGAATCAATACCTCTCATTTTTCCTTCTCAAAAAAAAATACCTCACTTTTTCTCTCTCACACTCTAATGGAAGGGGAGCCAAAGTTAGAGTGGGAAGGCAAGGCCACTGCAACTCTAACCAACACAACAGCAGACCAAGCATGGTCTCTCATGAAGGATTTCACAAACCTCCAGAAGCTCCTCCCCACACTCCACACATGCCACCTTGTGGAAGGCACCGACGGCGAGCCCGGCTGTGTCCGGTACTGCTCCAGTGCCGGAGGAGATGGAGGGGTCATCTGGGCTAAGGAGAGGCTCATCGAGACCGACCCGGTTAATCGGTTCAATCGATATGTCGTCGAGGAGAACAACATGGGAATCCGGCGATACTCCGGGAGGATCGGGGCGGTGGATGGCGGCAGCGGAGGAGGAGGAGGGTGTGTTATTGAGTGGTCTTATGTGGCTGATCCTATGGAGGGTTGGCCTAAGGAGGGCTTTGAGGCTTACTTGTGGAGTTCTATAGAGATTATTGCAAGGAGGATTGAGGAGACCTTGCAAGGTGGTGGTGGTGCTGGTGTTTGATCTTGTTACATGGTGTATTAACAACATGTTTGTTTTTAAGTTAATGTTTTTTTCTTCTCATTAAATCTTCTGAATGAGATCGAGAAAGGTTCGCTTATAAAACACACAAAACTGTCAACCTATCAAGAGATGGTTTGGTGTTTATGTGTCGTTTGAGTTGATTTTGCATGATATGACGATGTTAGTAAAGTGTATGTAATACGTGTTGTTGTGTTCTTTGTGATGCTTTTTTAAGTATTCTTCTGTGTGGATTGTCAACCTGTCAAGAGGCAGTTTAAAGATATTCTTGTGATTTATTGCAATGGTGTGTAGTATGGTGTTTTGAATTTTTATTTGTTTTGATTGCTGATATATGGTGGTACAATAATAAAGTGTAATTGTTGTTGTTCTCATGTATCATTGAATGGAAAACCTCTTGTATCTGCTAATTGGATAGTCACTGATCTATGACACTTCGCTGTGGGGAAATTTTGTTTTGAGATGTTTCTAATTAAGTGGTGTTTGATTACCATTATCAACCTGCCCAAACAGTCTTATCTTAAAAAAATCAACATAGAGATGTCATTTCCAAAGGAAGTTTTATTAAGATTTAATATGAGGGTCAATTCATAGAGAGAGTCATAACTCTTCCCCAATTCCAATATATTCTCGTCATCTCAAGGAGTCCACTTCCCATGATTTCTCAAATAAAGATGCTCCTTTTATCTTGAACAACATAATTTATTTATATTTATATATTTAATTAAAAATAGTCTCAATCCAGTTATCCAAAATATGAAGATCCAAATTTATTTTGAATCAATTACAAGCTAAGATGATACATATCTAATGACTTTTATAAATAAATAAAAATGGTGGAATTACTTATATAAATTAAATATATATTTTTTGTATTGTAATAATTATATTGTGTTTGACTATCTCATACACTGTATTATTGACATGATGATTGTAAATTATTTTGGTGCTTTAAAAATGATTAATAAACATATATATGCCTATTGAAAAGATTGATGCCCCCACAACTTCATGAGTGAACATTTTGTGATGATATTAAAAAGTCTAAAATGACATAAGAAAAACCTCAATTTCAATAGTCTCCGGTTGCTTTGTCATGTTGGTAGGGACAAGTGGGGGTGATCAAGATTCAAACCTTCTTTATAACAGGTGAAAAAAAAATGTGTTACAAGCCTGTTGGGTTAGGTTATCTAGGTTATTGTGGGTTTTGACCCAATTATTGTTCTAAGATCCATGTTGACATGTTTGTTATGTATAGAATGAAATTGATTGAACTTGATCATGGACTCATGTAGTTGGGCAATCTAACCCAGCCTAACACTTGACAACACCAACATGAAGGTGAGACTGTCTCCACTACAAGACAAATTTGTGGATATATGTACTCATCTCCTTCGTTGGTATCCAAATATATGGTGAAAAAGGGTTGGGTTTGGGGAAAAAACCACCAAATAATTCATGCCACTTGTCCAAGACATGAAGACAAAATGTCTGATTCTTATCTACATCTTCACAATCTTCAGTCCCTCTCACACGTTAGAACACTCAACCTTCCATTAATAATAACGTAACAGAAAAAATGTTCATTTCACTATAAAAAAAAAACAGAAAAAATGTTAAGACAACAGTGTTCCCTTATTTAGATGTTTTAATTACCTTTTAAAACACAATGAGATATGTGATTATTGTAAATAATAAAATATATTATGATACACTCTATATATATATATATATATATATATATATATATATATATATAGAGTCGTGATATTATACGGTCTTGCGGTCGCGATTCACGGGCCGTCGATCACGGGTCCATCGCATCGGACGGTCGGGTGCGATTCACGTCGACCGTTGGATGCGATGGACCCGCGATCGGACGACGCACGTCGAATCCGCACGACCGCACCGACCGCATATTATCGGAAATATATATATATATATATATATATATATATATATATATATATATATATATATATATATATACACGCGAGTGATAGCGTGCGGGTCGTGCGGTCGTGCGGATTCGACGTGAGTCGTCCGATCGCGGGTCCATCGCATCCAACGGTCGAGATGAATCGCCCCCGACCGTCTGATGCGATGGACCCGCGATGGACCCGTAGTCGACGCCGCACGACCGCACAACCCGCACCTAATCACTCATATATATATATATATATATATATATATATATATATATATATATATATATATATATATATATATATACTCGTGATACTATACGGTCGTGCGGTCGTCGATCACGGATCCATCGCATCGAACGGTCGGGTGCGATTCACGTCGACCGTTGGATGCGATGGACCCGCGATCGGACGCCCGCGATCGCGACCGCACGACCGCATATTATCGCTTTACTATATATATATATATATATATATATATATATATATATATATATATATATAGGGAACCGATTAGGTACGGTGAACGGCGGGTGCGGCAGCGATCACGGGTCCATCGCATCAGACGGTCGGGTGCGATTCACATCGACCGTCAGATGCGATGGACCCGTGATCGAACGGTCCACGTCGCGGCCGCACCCGCAGTTCGTCATACCTAATCGCAAGCGTGTGCGTGTATATATATATATATATATATATAAGAGAGAGAGAGAGAAAGAGAGAGAGAGAGGAATGATACGGTGCGGCGTGCGGACACGTGCGGCATCGACCACGGGCCGTCGATCACGGGTCCATCGTATCCAACGGTCGATCGAACGGTCGGGTGCGATTCACATCGATCGTTGGATACGATGAACCCGCGATCGGACAACCCACGTCGCGTCCGCACGCCGCCACACGCCGCACCTTATCAGTCGGGTATATATATATCAATTTCTAAAAATATAAATATTTATTCATTAATTATATGAAACTGCATGTAAAATTATAAAAACGATGGTATATAATATGATTCCATTGAGGAAATCATCATGCGCTTCACAATATATTAGAATATCAGTTTTTTATTTAATTTTCTATTTTGACATTGTCATTGAAAATTAAAAGTCCTGATTTATTATTTAAATATTGAAGACAAATCTTGGATAAGAGATGATAATTTTTTAGGGAAAAATCCATATAACCCCCTGTAAATTATTTGAAATCCATATAGCCCCTAAACTTTTTCTGAAATCCATATAACCCCTAAAAACACCTATATAAATCCAAATAGCCCTCCGAGTTAAATTTTTATTGACAGATTAAGGTTATTTTACGAATATTTTATCTGATTAACCCTAGATAAAACATAATATATCAAAAAAAAACTCTTACAATGTATTTAAAAATATAAAAATCATGTATAAAAGATGATCTGGAGGGGATAAAATCATCATTTACATATGATTTTTCACATTTTTAATAAATTGTAAGATTTTTTTTGATATACTGTGTTTTCACTCACGATTAATCAAACGGAATATTTGCATAAAATTCCTCATCTATCAACTCAAATTTAACTTAGGGGATTATTTGAATTTACATAAATATTTTTAGGGGCAGTTTGTAGGGGGGTTATTTGGATTTTTCCCAATTTTAAATATAAATTTCATTTCTATATTAATAATCGGGGATGTGTAAATTATGACATACATTGATATATGCGTGAGAGAATTATGTGATATAATCTTTTAAAATAACATTAAAAAATATTTTAATCCATTGACAAGCAATTCTTGTATATTCCCTTGGAATAAGCATCAAAACTTATTTTAAATTATACACATTGATATGAGGCTTTACATTGATATACGTATCAAACATCTTTATATACTACCACACAAACCTAAGGGAGACTGAAATCTAAATATAAAAACTTTATAAATTACCAACCAATATCATGTTCTCCCCTTCATTCAGAGTTATTATAACTATAAAAACTATAACTTTGTACATCATCCACTTCTACAACACATGTATAAATCAGGCAAACACAATGTTACCTGGGCTGAATGAATTTTATAGAGACCTGATATGATACCTGTTTATCTTGTATCATCCCTGGCTAAGCAACCTCTTCTCCATCCAATCAATGATGTCCGCCCCGATGTCGTCGCGCTCCGGCTCGAACAGTAGGTCATGTAAGAACCCCTCGTAAAGCTTTATGTCTTTGTATTCCGAGGCCGCCTCGTTGTACAGATCCTGCGAGGCCAACGGGTCGGTCACCCGGTCCGCTGTCCCGTGGAGGACAAGAAAAGGGACGGTCACCGACCTTATGTTCTGCATCAAGTGCGATGAGATCCGTAGGATCTCGTGGCCCGTTCGGACCCGGATGGGGCCCGTGTAGACCAGCGGGTCGGAATACTTGGCCCTCATCGCAGCTGGATCCCTCGAGACGGGGATGCCCCGTTTGTTTGCACCCTTGAATTGGAGTTTCGGGACCACCATTGAAAATAACGGGGCCAAGGCCTGCAAGAAAATGAAAAGGATGTTGATACCTGACACAGTATATGAAATCTTTGATAGAGTATTCAAGAAAAGAAATGTTAAAATGTATGCATTCAATTCATTTTTTGTAAAACATATACTTCATTAGACAAATATATACTTCAGAAAAATATTTTAAGCGTGTTTAGTCTACAAAAGTGAGTGCAGGAATGACAGTGTAACATTTTTCAAACAATGAGAGCATTCAACAATGAGTGCACTTTGGATTTAAAAATTTGGCCGACAATGTGAGGATCAGATTCTGATATCCAAGCATTTACAATGCGAATATCTGTCCATGCGTATGGATTTGAATTCAATGAACCTTCTCATAGAAGCATAACTGTTGAGAATATTATATTTAAATCATATTTATGATGCTTTAAAAATGGAATAAGAATATATTACCCCAACTATAGGATGTGCTGGCTTCACACGCAGAGCTGGAGATGTCAGGATGATTCCCTCTAGCATTTCTTTTATATGAGGATAGGAAGCTGCCTGTGAAATGGTATCACATTGATGAATAAACATGCAAAAAGTCTAACAAAGCTTCAAATAATATGAATTCCACTTATCGCACCTTTAAAACCACAGCTCCACCAGTTGAATGGCCAAAAAGGAAGCATGGTACACCAAGATTTTCTGATTTGACATTCACAAGAAAAGAATACTGTACAATTGGAGAAAAAATAATTTCGTAAATAAGCTTTGCGCCAACAAGAAACAATTAGAAGTGAAACTACAAATGGGAGAGAAGTTTTTATCTCCATTTAATATGCTTTGTATTCTAAGCCATGGTTGTCGTTTATAAGGGCAGAATTTCCATAAAGGCTAACATATTGGGCCATCCAAAGATGGACTATGTAGCAAATTGATGATATTTAGCACATATGTATGCATCAGTTTATTAGAACAGAAAAAAAAAGGACACAACGGAGGTGTGCGCCTGATTGTGCCACAGAAGTGGATGGTCCCCATGTAAAGATGATAGCCATGTGTATGCACAGTCCACAAGCAAGGCTGTGCATCCAATGTATACATGTTCCAAAGGTGCCCAGATGCATTTGTTATTATATTGTGTATAAATTCAGAAATAGTGAAAGAGTATCAAGATCACATTTATCATTTTACGGCTTTGATAATGGAAGAGAACATTGAAATCTTACACCAATAAATCACACATCATGTTTTTTATATGTTCATTGGAAATTAAAACTCGAGGGCTTATACTAATGGAATTTTAACATTAAAATTATTTCATCTACAAGTTAATAGGAGCTTATCCACGATATATCTTTTTAAGATATTCATTTTAGGTGTGACATGCTAGAAAAAAAATGAGAATACTAGAGAAACTCACCGTGTCCTCAATAACGTGATCAAGAGAAGGAACATATCCATGTAATCCATCGCTTCCACCATGACCTACACAGATCACAGGTAAGTTCAGGTGGGTCATCTACTAATATTCAACAATGAAATTAGCCAAGAGGTTATTGGCTGCTTTACACCATGTATATCACTGAAATATGGAAATTACAGCCCTCTGTCTATCCAGAATAAACAACAGAGAACTTAAAAGAAAAACAACACAAATTTCCCTAGTTTTCATTTTTCATTCTACCATAAAACTATAACAAGTGAATACGATGACCAAATGTGCAGGCTGCTAGGCTTGTGCTGCATCAAGAAGAGCTCAGTTTACTTGGAAGAAATAATGCAGAAATACTCCAAGGAATGCAGGACACGAGAAGGGTGAACCAAAAAAGTTTAATCAAGGTGTGCGTACAGAGAATATTGTTGAACGACTATAACAACATTCAACAAATTATATTAATTATAGGTAAGGCTAACTCCATAGAAAAACTCTGATACAAGTTAAAAGCAGTGCAGCTATCTAACATAAAGGAGGGAACTACTTCAAAAGTCTGATGGGAACACTCCTATAACAAAAGAGTACGAGAAAAAATTACCAATCCAATCCATTGCATACACGCCATAATCGCATGAGGTTAGCTGCTTTGCGAAATGTGTGTATCTTCCACTGAAAGTGAAAATAAGAGAGTGCCATAAGCAATTGTCAGATGAAAGAGAATTAATTGAAGCACCAGATATATATGAAAGACGCAACATCTCATTGAAATTTCTTGACAAACGTGAAACAATGTTCGGACAGAGCATAGCAAACTAATGTACTTAACAGCATTATTAGATGACAATGGAACTAGAATTTACCTGTGCTCATTGAGCCCATGTATAAGAACCAGGATTCCCCTGAAAATGGAAAATAATGCACTTAAGACCACAAGCCGGAGATGGAAGAACAACAAAAGAAACCATAATAGAGTACAAGTTAAGATGTGGAATGGAAACTGTTGGTACTGATCTGTGTCAAGCTACAATCTCTTCATCCTTTTCATCTAACATGAATCCAGGTTTCTCATAATGTTACCGAGCTATAAAAATCATATATGAAAGAAAAGAAAGGCACAGAAGAAGACGGAACAACAAATAAGCCTCAAAAGATAATTTCCATAAAGAAAATACCACAAGCAAGTCAAATTACATAAACAGTTTTAAATGAATTGAAAAAAGCACAAACACACACATATATCACATAACCATGAAGAGGAATGAAAATGGAGCAACATAGGAGAATAAAAAGTACATAGATATCAAGGTCATCCACTACACTACATGGAGATAAACAAAGAACTGGAAATTCAATCTAAGTGGACTCTTGGACCAACATGAACAAGAAGATCGCTGAGGGAGTAGTGCTGGTACTGTTACTCAGTAGCATTCAAAGGAATAATATTGACCGCACTACTGAGGAACTAAAAAAACAATTAACCACATGATGATGGTAAACATTGTTCTACAATATACTTTTTTGTTAAGAAAATATTTCCAAGGAAAATGCAAAGAGAATGATTGTTGAAATATCCAAATAAAAAAATAAATAGATGAACACACAATTGTCCATCTGGCCAACTTCACCTCCCAACGAAAGATAAGGTTGTTGTCAGGGTTACTCTTCAAATTAACACCAGCAGATTATTTTTCTCAATATTATCAGGGTTGGCCTCATAAATCCTATCACACCATTATTTTCTATTAGAAGAGGTTGTTGTCTTGTGTGTGTGATTTACCTAGATTCCAGTCCCATAAGATCCCCCACATACCTTCTCTTCTCGTATCATTAACCCTAATCTACTCAGTCAGTTGCATGAATTGTCTATATTCACAACACCAAAGAAACTATGCTATTTTGACTCTTACTGCACATTTGACAATTTAAAATTTCCATACAAAGGAATGTCAAGAAAATGATTGTCGTGGTTCTCAACTATAAAGATAAATCCAACGGCTCATTCGCCCTCCAATACAAAAGATATATGTATCGCAGGGAACACATTCTGTAAGAGATACATTGTAAATAAAAAAATAAACACACTTCTTACCTGATGTACTGTATTATTCATTAATTCACGTATCAAATGCATACTTTTGTGGCAAAAGTTTAATTCCCATTTAAATTGCGAATTAATCAATGATTCACGCAAAAATCAAGAGTCTGTATTATGATATAACTGAGATTATGAATCTGTTACTGATTTTTTTACATGTCAGAATTCTTTTTTCCAGACTTTTCCTGAGCTAAAGAAGTTATGAACCTATAAACAATCCACATATGCCTCTCAAAGCCATGATCAGATGACTACTGTGGACTTAATGTCATGAAGTCATAGCATAACTAAAATTCCATCAAAATATTATACAAAAATGTGATATCAAAGACATTCTTTTCCAGTGAAAAAAAAAAAACATTTTTAACAACCGTTACAAAGATATAAGCAAATAATTCACCACATACCTAACATTACTTACAAATTTCTACACAAGGTCCAACAGAGCAAACCCAAATATTCTACAGAAGCAAAAACAATCAAAATCCAATCAATCCCAAATTGAAAGTTCAATCTCAAAAAAACCCTAATATTCTCAAAATCTTACTCAATCAAAATCGAGCCCAATAACCCATTCCATTCAGACAAAGAAACTGATCAATTTCCTCAGAAAGGGAAAATAAAAAAACCATCTCAACGAATTCAAAAACAAAAACAGACTCACATGCATCCAATCAAACAAAAACTTCACATCTCCTCCATATAACGAATCACTGAAACCCTAATTGACCCCCAAAAAACCCACAAACACACAATCAACACAAAACAAAACAAAAACAAGCCTTACTTCATGTCACCGGACGCCGGGACCCACCACCGCGAGAAGACCTGGTTCCTCCTCGGCCCAACGAAAACCCTAGTCCCCCACGCGCACCCCGAGACGCCACCGCTGCCGCCGTCGGCCGCGGCCATACCGATCGCCTCGGCGAGCGACCTCCGCCTCGTCGCGTCCTCCTCCTCCTCCCGTCCCCTCCTGAAAACACCCGCCGCCACCGACCTCCTCCGCGGAGAGGCGGATGACTTCGGGGGCTGACGACCGGCGCCGCCGCTGGTCCTGCGGAGGAGGAGGAGGAACCAGAGGAGGAAGGAGTGGAGGAAGACGTAAACACGGCGTACGGACTCCGTAGAGAGTACGGACCTATGTATGTCTCTACATACGGGTATTATACGGCCGCTCGCGCCTGACGTCAGCTCCTCTACCTCCATTTCTCCGCCTCTGTTTCTTATGTTCTTTGCGTTCCCTTTTCAGCTCCATTAATAGCGTAAGTTTCACAATTTTGTATTTCTTTGCATTTACACCCTACACAGATCTGATTTTGTGGATTGCCCTCATTTGGGTTTTTTTTTTTTTGGGCATATAAACCTCACAATATGTACCTATCGTAGGCGTTGTTTGACCGTCCAATTCAACAGATTGAACAGTTATATGTCCTGGATAGTGTGTAAAATTCAATTTAATGTTTAATAAGAACAGTAATCTTAAGCATGATAGTTGAAACAATAATTCTGAAGAAATGATTACGCGTTTTTAAACTTTACGTGTTCCTAAGTTACGTAAAAAATTAATAGTAAAACTAAAAACTGAAAGAGACTTGGATTTTTGTTTCTATACTTAATTTCATTTCAAGTTCTAACAACAAGGAAGAAAAAAAACTATAAGATTCATAATTCATATGATTTAATTTTTAAATATTGTGGTTGGTTATTTGTCAAAATATTAATTAATAAAAAATTAGATTTTATATAACAAAAAATATTATAATATATTATTTTTATTTTATATAAAAACATAGAAAAGAACTAAGATTGAATATAGAAAAATTGCAATGTTTCATATTGTTTTAAATTTTTATTTTTATTAATAATAAATGTATTTGATGACATTTGCAATTTTCATTTTTTTATTTTAAAATTTTTTTAATCACAAAGTTCGATATGGGTATTATATCGTGATCAAATTACTATTCAATATTGATTAAATCGATGGTTGAACTTCGATTGTCAAGATAATTACAATAGATTCAAAGAGGGGCATGTACACAAATAATGGAAATAGTGTTTTTTAGGAGGGTATATTCAAAATAAAGATTTTAAAAAAAATATAAACGTTGACAACTATGTATTCATAACGGTCATGATTGCTTACAGCTACATGTTTCCGATTCATACTTCGAATCTCGTCCGTCCAAACAACAGTTTCTGTTTAACGGACGGTCGTGATGGCTCACTAATGGTGATAGCGCTCCCACCCAGTCATTATCTGCCACGTATGCACTGCATTCGATAGCATGAATTACCGAAACTGCCACTGCTACGAACTATGGGTTTTCTTGTCGATTGAGATCACCTTCGGTAAGAATTAGCCAAATCGTGAATCTGAAAGTGAGATGGTTTAAATTTGATGATTTTGTCAAATCTATTTCAACACGTTAAATAAATGGGTCGCGTTTGTATTTTGTGTTTAAAACATGACCAACTTGTAATCCAGCATTTGAATTTTGTGTTAAATTATGTTTCTCAGATACAACAAGAATAGATGCGTCGACTGTTATTCTATTTTGAAATGTATAAAATATATCTGTATGTGCAGAAAAAATATCAAAATATCCGCACCTCTTTTGTAAATGATAATTAATAGTAAATGAAATGCCCATAACATGGCCTTGATACCACAAAAAAATATATATACATATTGTGATCCAGCATCATTAGTATTAAGAACTACAAATAACATTAATTCTTATTGTCCCCAGTGGCCATAGCACAACGGTCTTACCCACTTGTTTGTTGGTAATTATTCGAAAGAATTTTTCATGTGACTGGGGCAAACAGGCAGAGGTAGTTTTCCCAGCTCGACCGTAAGGCCAGCCACGGGAAGTCCCTCCGATATCAAAAAAATAATAATAATAATAATTCTTATGATAGTCAAAAACCAACTATCTGTTACCTTCTCTCCACCTTCTCTCCATTCATTCCATTTCATTTATCTTTCTCTCGAAAAATAAAAAATCAGATGCTTCCACCCCTACATACACAAACTTGATATTTTGAAAGACTTTATTTTTTCTTCTTCCTTTAACATATAAGTTTTGAAACTTAGTTATTAGGTATTATTTGATCATTAGATGAATTATTCATATTATATATTTTTAGATATTTTAAAGAATTTTTAATTTTTTATGTAATGTTGTTATAAACCAGTTATGTTTTATGTATTTTGATATTATATTATTTTTATGTTAGAACAATTACATTTTTTAATATAATTCTCGTTATAATTAATATAATTTGATTTGCTATATAAATGTTTTTATTATATTTTTGTATAGGGGTAAAACCGATCCAACTTCCTTACTAGATGAGTTGGGGCAAAGTGGCTATGAATTTCAAGATGTAAAACCTGAAAAAGAGCGAAGAGGGTATAGATTTTGAAAAACATTATGAAACTAGATTATTTCTTTATTATGCTAAATCAGACTTCAATCTGACCTATTGACATCCCACCGTGTATGGATGACAACGAAGGAAAGTGAGTGCAACATAAAGGAGGTCTGATTAATGATGCGGTATCTCCAGGTGAGGGTAACGGGGGATTGATGAACAACTGTTCCATGGGACCATTGTTTTTTATGGTCTGTATCCAGCATTTCAAAGATTGTGACTATTTTCATAAACCATGTTTCTGTGTCACATGGCCTCCCTAATTACATCACAGATGACACGTATCAAAGGAAACCATTTATGACATAATGGCACCATCAATGAAACATTATGGGGTCATTTGGTGGCCCATGAGGATTGCTATGGAAAGGAAAAAAATTCATTTTGGAGAGTTACCAAACTTGATAATATAAGTTTTTAGCAATATTTAAAAAATTGAACCGTTCATTAAACTAGAAAAATGATCAGGTTAAGGGACACTCGTTCAACGATCAGATTAATTAGAATCAAATAGTGATGTTATCATGACATAATAAATATAATAGCTACATTATTAATAATTCAAACAAAAAAAAATAAGTAATTTAGAAATTTTTCACAGTTATCAAGTTTTAAATCTTATTATTTTTACGAGTCTTTATATAACATCATAATAGTATAACAAGTATGATTATATTTTTAATAAAATTTTAATATGAATAAAAGTATTAATTATGATTTTAATACACTTTTATATGATATTCAAGTTAAAAATAAATTAATTTTTCTAAGATGAGATATTCATTGTAAAAACTCCAATCGTTTTCCTCTCTTTGAAGTGTAATTAGGCAAATTGTAAATCATAAATCCTTTTTAAAATTTCAATGGTGAATTAATTAATTTTTAAAACTCTAACCAATTAAAATTTAGAAAGATTATTTTAACATTTTTTGGTGAGTTATTACTTTTAACATTAATTTTACAAATTTTTAAAAAAATTGGCATGTCATTGTAACCCAATACCATTTTCAAAACCGGGCGGTCCAACCGACGGGTTGAATGATTTTTTTTATTCTTAAGTAGACTAATTTTGAGGTTGAACCAGACCGAAAATCCAGTCCGATCGACGGTCCCACCCGGTTGAACTGCTCGATAAGATCTGATTTTTAAAACACTGATTTTTAGACTATTTCACTTGTTCTCAAACTTCTTGTAACTGTTTTATTTAGTTATAAGACATACATTCCCCTTCAAAAAAAAAATTATAAACTATTTTCATATCTTAGATGTCATCCTGCATGGTTAAAAAAATACATTTAGAGCGATTATTTATTTTTATATAAATATATATTTTAATAGATGAGATATTATTTAACAAAAAAAAAATCAAAATACACGTGGACTAAAGCGTGACTAATATTTTCCATTAAAAAAGGTGGTTGAACGTTAGAAACTTGAAAACAAAGGAGACGAAGGTGCATTGAAAGCAAAGTCTGATTGCATGAAGGGCAGCTCTATCCCCACCGACCTGCTTGCTGTCCCCACCGACCAGAAAAAATTAGCAAAATTAATTTGTTTAGTTTTGTAATCCACTATCCCCACCTCCTCTCCCCACCAACCGAAATACTTAGAAAGGCCATCCCCACCACCTGAAATCACTGAGGTGAGGATAATCGATGTATTTGTTCTGCAAGTTGTTCGACAACCCTGAAGTCGGATAGATGTACTGGCGGGCGACAAAAGGTCAGTCGACCTGGGGGGTCATGGGCGACGGGAGACCCGTCGAACAAACCATTAGGCAGCCTATGTTATGAATCGGGTTCGACAGACCTACTGTCGAACATATGTACTGTAGGACGACAACAGGTCAATCGACTTGAGAGATTTATGGTGACGGAAGACCCGTCGAACGTTTACAGTGTAGTGATCTATGACTTTAACTATGAACATTCAAAATGTTTTAAACCATTTATACTAATTATGCTTATCAATTCATTCATTCAGTTAAACATTAACATTTAAAATGTTTTAGACCATTTACACTTTGTTAGTCTTGGGATTTAGTCTCCACTTCAATAAAAAAATATATAAGCATTAATTGATACTTGTTCTAAAATCATCCGTGTCGATCGTGTCTTTGAATGTTCATAGTTAAAGTCATAGATCACTACACTGTAAACGTTCGACGGGTCTTCCGTCGCCATAAATCCCTCACGTCGACTAGCTTGTTGTCGTCCTCCAGTACATATGTTCGACAGTAGGACTGTCGAACTCTATCCATAACACATGCTGTCTAATAGTTTGTTCGACGAGCCTCCCGTCGCCCATGACCCCCCAGGTCGACTGACCTTTCGTTGTCCGCCAGTACATCTATTCGACTTCAGGGTTGTCGAACAACTTCCAGAATATATACATCGATTATCCTCACCTCAGTAATTTCAGGTGATGGGGATGGCCTTTCTAAATATTTCGGTTGGTGGGGAAGGGAGGTGGGGATAGTGGATTACAAAATCAAAAAATTATTTTTGTTAATTTTTTCTGGTCGGTGGGGACGGCATCTAGGTTGGTGGGCGTAGACCTGCCCTTGCATGAAAACGTAGTGTTTGTTTGCCGCGTTGAGGAGGTTTGGTCTTTGGTCACCCACCTATAAAATATGTAATTCATGGATGGGTTTTTGCATATTATACCTTTGAAAATCTTCATTTTATCAAAATATACCCCTCAAAAAATTTTAAATTGCGTATGAAAACTATGCAAAACTTAAATAATTTAACAATGGTGGTAAGTGGTAACAGAGTTTTAGGGAGAATATTTAGATAATAAAATTTTTTAGGATGCATATGTAAAAAATCCTTCATGAATGCTAGTCTTTTCCATTGAACACCAGCTTGTCAACATGACTTTAAAACCCTTTGTTTCCTTCATGAATTGACTCAATCACATGAACGACTGATTCATACTGTGTTAGGTGGAGACTTACAGTGAGAATGAATTGGTGTCTTTATGTTCATCGGTCATGGCTGGAATCAATTATTAAATTAATGTTAGATATCAGTTTCACACACGTATGTTTAAACTGATTTTTTATTTCAGAATTTGATTTGTATTTTTGGTAAAATAAATAGTGAACATTGGAAAATGATATGTCTAGCTCATCTTACATACTAGATCATTTTTTTATAAACCATTCATTATCTTATTGAAGTATATGTTATATAAAATAAAATATACACCGATATACAATTTTTTTTTTTTTTTGCTTTGAAAAAGTGAAAAAAATTATGTCATACACATAATAAAACCCCATACATTATAATAGCACTGTATAAATTATGATATCATAGTTTATGGGTTTATAGCCTAGGCTACAAGACAAACCGAATGTATCAATGCTCAATTAACATTAGGTATATTCAATTGGAATGCGGATTTTGCAAATGCAGCAGATCCCAGGAAATCATGGCACGATTGCGGTCGCGTGCGAGGACATATACGCGGAGGCACGCATACGGGGCACGGGGGGAGCGGATGGTGCGCTGTGGGGTGCGACTGGGCGTGTCAGGGCGCGGACGGTTGCAGCACGGAAGGGCAGCAGCGCACGGGGGCAGCGGCGGGTCAGCGATGCTACGCGGGGGCCACAATAGCGGCACGGGGGGCACAGATCTGTGTACGGGGGCTGCGCGGGGGAGGAAGAGCTGACACGAGGTGGCGCAGCAACGGCACGTCAGCGGCGCGGGGTGGCACGACAGCCGCGCAGACGGAGAATCGTCAATGATCTCACGGACGAAAAGTAATGTCAACCAAAAAACCAAAGAAAAAGAAAAAAAAATAGATTCAAGCTCTGATACTATGTTAGAATCAGGAATTGAAGAAAATAAACTAAGATCACATTAGAGTTTAAACCCAATATATATTGTACAAAAGGGAATAAATAAAAAGACTAATTTATCCTTAATGATAAGAAATACAAAAAGACTCCTCATACATATGATTATATTTAACAAAAGTTACGCTCAGTCCTTTTTGCAGTCTCAAATACATTTCTATATACCTCATTAGCCTTGTATACTCATCACCATAACGAGGTATATAATTCATTAGAAAATACATATTTTTTTATAAATGCTATCATTCAATTCATTTAATTATATGCTTTATTTTTTTTATAAAAATTCATACCTTATTAGATGATGTATATGATTTTAAAAAAATAAAAATATATAAAGACTATATTTGTGATTGTAAAAAAGACTAATTGTGACAATTTTCAAAGGGGCCTTCATCATACTGTCCATTTTTAGTATTTTTGGCTGCTGTGTTCCAAAATAAAACCCAGATGAAAAATCACATGTTAAAAGGTCACAAAAAAGACCAAAAAGTAGAGAAAAAAAAAAGGAACTAATCTTCAAAGACGACTATTTTGATCGAGGACTTTATAAATCAAGTCACAAAATCATGAGTCCATGTCTTCTCTCACAACTATTCATAACACATAGGCTCTTTGTTTGATTTTTTTTCTTTATTAAAAAAAATTAAACTTTGAATGCATATCAGCAGTTTTTAAAAAACAATTGTAGGTTAGTATCTCTTTCAATCAAAATTAAAATAGGCACATTCTAAATGGAGGGTGAGAGAGAACATAGAAAACAAACACATTAAAAAAATAAAATAAAATAAAAGATAATAGGCATGCACAAAAGCCAAAAAGCTTGATGTAGAAAAGATTTCTACATGTAAAACCTCAGCTCCCCACATGGCCGAAGCGCTATCCCATGATGTGAAACCGGCCATCCTCCAAAAAGATGTAAAAATGAATTAATATTGATTCAACAGCTTTAGGCTCCTAATTTTGAGCAAAAGAGATTTTGAGCATTCTATTATATCAAATCCAATTTTTATTAGCTCAAAAAATATAAAAATATATATGCATTCAATTCATCCAAAAATATTTTTTTATATAATTATATATTTCATTAGGTAAATATGTATTTTAAAAAATCAAAAACATGCTTGGGACTATAAAGGCATTGCATTAGTATCCCTGATATTTTTCTTTTTCTTAGCGGCGAACACTCTGTCATATTACAGTCCTTCCTGTAATCTTAACTGAGTATAAAAAAAATTTAATTCAATATTTACTCAGTTATATTATACTGAATGAATTAGGGAAATGTATGAATGTAAGCATTCAATCATTCTACTATATATTTTTTTAAAGCATGTATTTACTAGATATTATTTTTAATGAAAAATGTAAAGCATGTTGAGACTATAAAAGTAATTGTATTAAATGATTTGTCTTATATTTGAAAAATGTTATGTTCAACCCCATTTATAACCCGCAAAACTTTTTTTTGTTTGTAAAGTACATACTTAGATAATGAAATGTATTCTTTTTTTAAAAAATAGTGTACATATTCATACAAATTAAATGCATCTCTTTTTCTTTTTCTTTTTTTGTAATGGAATATATATTGTAATATAGTGAAGTATACATTGCATTTAGGTTATTTCATATAATGCATTAAGAACCTTGTGATAAGCAATCCTTTTCTTTTTCTTTCCCTTATCCATTTGTATGTGATTGATTCTATCTGAAAAGCACATACGGCTTATGGTCATCAGATTAATTAATCAGAATTGATAAAGGAAAATGTCAGACTTAGCATCATTTTCCAATCCAAATGCAGACCACACCCTTCCAAATGATAGTGTCTTTTAAAATAGGATACATCATCTAATGATATTTATAATATTTCTGTAAAAAGAAATAAATAAATTATATGCTCTAATGAATGGTATAAATTCATCAAATGTATAAAAAAAACTTTAAAAGTAAGACAAGTGGATAATGGGTTATAAATGGGGCTATAAAATAGATCGAGTGTAACATAACACAAAATTAATTAAAAAAAAATGATACACGCACCTCCCATTGCAGGCCATCCCCTTTTTTTAAAAAAATCATAGACTCACCCTTTGAAGTGTATGCTGTTATATGAAATGAAATATATACTAAAATACATTAATACTTTTTTTTTCATAGTGAAAAAAAAAATTGGGTCACACACTATGATGGAACCTTATATTATGATAATTGCCTAGCAAATAGACATCCACAGGAATTAGCTTATCGACTCCCCGAACGGTACTATAAGAATCGGTACTGAACATCCCTCTGGTAATAGTGCAAGCTCCCAGAGCAATGATATATTTTGGTTCAGGCATTTGCTCATACAACCTCACTAAAGAGGGGGCCATTTTCATTGTTACTGTGCCAGCTGTTAAAGTTATTATAGCATATAAGGCTGCAAAACGGACTGAGTATATCAACTCAGCGCTCTTAATTAAACATGCTGCAAAACTAACTGAATGTATCAACTCAGTGCTGCTACGCTCAGTTTTTTTTCTCAATCCAAAACACAAATCTATATATCTCGTTATACATTTAGTGAAATATACACTTCGTTAGATGATGTACAAACCTCACTAAATTTTTTCTTATACTTACTGAAAATGGGTTCATTTAACTCGAAATGAAGCGATATGCATTTTTTATCAAAGCATATACATCATTAGATGATGTTTTCTATTTAAATAAAAAATAAAAACATGTGATGTCTGAGTTTTTGTTGATGAATGTGACTGAGTGTATCATTTTTCTTAATTAAAACCCAAAAAGCCCAATTTCCAGATGGATTGCTACAAGCATCGGCCCAACATTTGCTTAAACGGACCTGACCCGGTCATGAAACGGGTTAGGTCATGATCTTTTTCAACGGGGTGGGGCTATTTGCACCCCTCGGTTTACTTTTCACACCCCTTTTAAATGGATTAATATTTGAAGATCC
The DNA here is from genome assembly GCA_030737845.1 of Acorus calamus. Taxonomy (NCBI): domain Eukaryota; kingdom Viridiplantae; phylum Streptophyta; class Magnoliopsida; order Acorales; family Acoraceae; genus Acorus; species Acorus calamus. Next base: position 10,375,103 of record CM060863.1, on the reverse strand, counting down.
ATTTACAAATGGGTACTAAAAACACCCACTCCGAAAAATGTTAGCCACATGGAGTGTCTAAATATGTGTAATCTATAGCCACCTCTGATGTCTATGGGAATAGAAGTGAAACCCGTATGTTTTGAAATAGATTAGACACATAAGATGTCTAGGTATCTGTAATCCTTAGACATTGCAACAGTCTATAGGAGCAGAAGTGAAACTTGTTGATTCTGGAATAGGTAAGATATCTGAAATGTCTAGGTATTTGTATTACCTAGACATTGCTGCAGTCTATCATAACAGAGGTGAAACCCGTATGTTTTAACTAATTAGGTCGACACCTGAGGTGTCTAAGTATATGTGATATCTAGACACTTCTGCAGTCTATCGGAACAGAAATGAAACAAATAGGTTTTGATTAATGAGGTAGACACCTGAGGTGTCTGAATATATATGATCTCTAGACACTGTTGCAGTCTATGGGATCTCTTTACATGGTATGCTACATCAGAAGAAAAAAAATATTAATGTGTTAAAAAAAGCTGCAACATGGTTTATCATGTAATGATAAAGGATTGAAAAAACTCAACAATAACAACCAACCATGAAACAAAATAACAAACTACTCATTAACATTCCCAATTGCCTAAATCCTCCTATATAAGAAACGTTTCTTAGAAGCCATTGAAAGGAGGTGAGTGAGACAATCAATTTGTTATTTTTTTGTAGAGATTTGGAGGGACAAATGAAATGTTAAAATTTTTTTTTCTAAAAAGATTGACACATGGAGTGTCTACGAAATGTGAAACCGTCGACACTGGTAGTGTCTATGCGTGCAGAAGAAGAACAACTTGTTCACATCTTCGATTCCATCCCCCCCAACCTCGTCTCCTGGTCTACCTCGTCTCCACCTATGTCCATCACTCCCTCCACGAACACTGCTTCCACGCATTCGCCGTGAAAAAAGCGCACCTTTCCTACGTCGATTTTGACCGGACGACCTTCCTCACCGCCTCTCCGTGGATGTCAAAGGCTGCCAATGTATCTTCTCGGAGGCGCTCTTCCCTATCGACCCAGCCCCACCCTCCGCCTCAACCCCACCCTCTTCCTCCTCCTTCTCCTCCTCATCCCCTTCTTGCATAAGTTTTTAGGGTTTGTAGTGGGGTGTGCAGTGGAAAGTAAAATGTTATATAAATACTGGGGTGTGTACAGAATCCAAGTTATTTGGGTGGGGTGTGCTCAGACACGGGGTGTGCTCAGCAAACTGAGGGGTGCAAATAGCCCCACCCTTTTCAACGGAACGAACATGTGCCCAAATTAGGATCCCTTTTCATATCATGTAGAGTGGCTAATACATTATGTCATTCTTATGGAGTTACACTCTTTAACATTTTCCCACTTGAGAGCTGTTACAATTAGTCTCTTTTACAGTGTAAAATATAGTTTTATATCTATTTATATAAATTCAGTTAAACATATACATTATTAGATGAGTTATATATCTTGTTAAAAAATATTTATATTTATTAAAAATAGGTTTATTCAATTCAAAATAGAATAATATGCAATTTTTTTATCAAAGCATGTATCTCGTTAGATAATGTTTACTATTTTTAAAAAATTAAAAAAATATATGGTTTGCATTTTGGACCATAGAAAAATATGAGTCTAACATTTTCTCATTCTTATATATGACTGTTTTAAAACTGGATCAAACTTGGTAGGTGAAACCGATTGAACATTTGACCCGATCCAAATTTTGAACCGCGTAGCCCTTAAAATTCGATAATATTAAAAAAGACTTCAACTATATATATATAAATAAAAAAAATTCAACCCACAAATTGAACTAATGGTATCTGAGAATTGATTTTGGGGTGATTGAACCAGACTTTATTTAAACATAAAATCAGTGTGAATAACTGATGCAGACATCATAGCCGTACAATACATGGACGGCCGAGATCAAATGGAGCACAAGAAGAAGGGGCATCGTGATGAATCGAGAGCACCGTGACTTCAAACAGCCATAACTTTTGAACCGTAGATCAGAATCGCTATTATAATATGTCCACGTGTTCGTATCGACGAGCCCTACAGGAGTAGTGGCTATGCCACTACGCCATTTTTCGGAGCGTTCTGAGATCGTCTTGGGGGTCAAATCGACGGTTCAAAGTTATTTTTACTATTTTTGGGTTGTTTTGAGGTTGTTAGGATTTTATTTATTTGTTAGGATTTACTATATTTAGATTTGAATTTCAAATCATTATTTGAATTCAAATTTGAATTTTAGTTAGGATTAGATAAAGATCTATTAGATTTGTTTGTTAGATTTAGATAATTAGTTGAGATCCTAGTTTGTTGGGATTCTCTTCTATAAATAAGCTTGTGAACCCATTTGATTATTTAGTTTATGAATATTTGAAGTTTAGTTATTTTATCTCTTGTATTTGTTAGGAGTACTAACAATTGCAAAGACCTCCCAATTCTCTATTATTTCATCCGAAGTAGTAGATTATTGAAGCCCAACCCCCTGGCATTCTTTTGAAGAATCAACAGCGACGTTGGAGCCTACCGATCTCGTTCTTTTGAACGAATCCGTAGAAGAGCGTGGTTGCACGCTGCATCAGGTGGTATCAGAGCCTGCGTCGATCATCGGCGCATCGTTCTAAAAAAAAAAAAAAAAAAAAAAAAAAAAAAGAACATGCCGCCGAGAAGACGTCCTCTTAGCGACGCCTACGACCGAGAGGAGATACAACAAACCATCGCAGCGACTAATAGGCGCATGGATGAAAGGTTTGATGCAATGACGCGCCAAATGGAGGAGATGATGACATTTATGCAACGTCGCGAACGATCTCCAACCCCGCGACCACCATCACCACGATCTCCGACCGCACGATCTGAGACAGATGATCCCATGGGAGGAGGTTTCAATAATCCGTTTGCGCAAACCGAACAACGCCAACGAGGGGGATTTTTCGGGTCTCCTAAGGTACCCTCTGATCGATGGCAAACCGGCCTCAAAATTGATATTCCAGAATTTCAGGGAGGCCTTCAACCCGAGGAATTTCTCGATTGGTTGAATACCGTCGAAGAGGTCCTCGATTTCAAGGAAGTGCCCGAAGACAAACGGGTACCATTGGTTGCTACACGGTTTCGCGGGAGAGCTGCAGCGTGGTGGCAACAAATGAAACAAACTCGATCTCGACGTGGCAAATCAAAGATCGAAACATGGGAAAAGTTAAAGAAGCATATGCGGGAAGCGTTTCTACCGCATAATTATGTGCGGACGCTTTATCAACGGCTTCAAAATTTGCGACAAAGCACACGATCCATCGATGAGTACACGACGGAGTTCTATCTCTTGGTTGCTCGCAATGACCTCGCTGAATCTGAGGATCAACTCGTTTCTCGTTACATTGGAGGTATGCGCCAACAATTTCAAGACACTTTGAATCTATTTGATTGCTTTTCTATTTCGGAGGCACATCAACGAGCCTTACAATTAGAGAAACAATGGAGTCGAAAGAATTACAATTCTTCGGGTAAAGGAGGACCTAACACCTTGCCCCTAACAAGTCGAAATCCGGCGCAATCAGAAATCGCGCCTAAACCAACCCTGCACAATTTCCACCAAGGGCACCGACCATCAATCCAAGCATCAAATGCTTTAAGTGCGGCGAAGCTGGTCATCGGGCTGCCGATTGTCGCAAAGGAGACCGTCCGGGAAAAGCACTACTCATGGACGCCGACGGAGCGGAAGATGATGAATTTCCAGATCCTATTGATAACCCGCTTTATGATGATGAGGACCAATCTGATGAGGAAGTTGTCACTGGAGATCATGGACAATCCTTGGTCGTTCGTCGTGTGTGTTATGCTCCGAAAGAGGAGGAAGGGGATAGATGGCTTCGCAACAACATCTTCCATTCCACTTGCACCATTGGTGACAAGGTATGCCGCCTTGTTATTGACTCGGGGAGTTGCGAGAATGTCGTTGCTGAAGAGGCCGTTCGGAAACTCAAGCTAGACACCAAACCGCATCCGAATCCTTATAAATTATCATGGCTCCAGAAAGGGAACGAGGTAAAGGTTTCTAAACGATGTTTAGTTAACTTTTCAATTGGCTCTAAATATAAGGATAAAATCTGGTGCGATGTTGTTACTATGGATGCGTGTCATCTTCTATTGGGGAGACCATGGCAATTTGACCGGAGTGTTTCCCATGATGGTCGTCGTAATACTTATAGCTTTACTTGGGATAATACTCGCATAATTCTTGTTCCGAACAAGGAAGTCGTACCCAAACCCATTGCAATGACATGTAGTTTCCTCTCATATAAAAGTTTTATTGATGAGATGGAGGATTCGGGAATTGTCTATATGTTGATTGGACGCGACGAGGGAGATGATCTTGTTGCACCCACGAGGTGAAGCCCCTTCTCGATGAATTTCAAGACATCTTCCCCACTGAATTACCGGATGGTTTACCACCTATCCGAGATGTGCAACATCAGATTGATCTAGTGCCGGGTTCAAGTCTTCCAAACAGACCCCATTATCGCATGAGTCCTAAGGAGCATGAAGAATTGCGACGTCAAGTCGAAGAGCTTCTCGGAAAGGGATACATTAGGGAGAGCCTCAGCCCGTGCGCGGTACCAGCCTTGCTCACCCCTAAGAAGGACGGTAGTTGGAGGATGTGCGTCGACAGCAGGGCAATCAACAAAATTACCGTCAAGTATCGCTTCCCCATCCCTCGTTTGGACGATCTCTTGGACCAATTGGGCGGTGCGACGGTGTTTAGCAAGCTAGATCTGAAGAGCGGCTACCATCAGATTCGTATTCGCGCTGGGGATGAATGGAAGACGGCGTTTAAGACTCGAGAAGGCCTTTATGAGTGGTTGGTCATGCCCTTCGGGCTCTCCAATGCACCTAGCACGTTTATGCGCTTCATGAATCAAGTCTTACGACCCTTCATTGGCCATTCTGTGGTGGTATACTTTGATGATATTCTGATTTATAGTGCTAATGTTGAGTTACATTTGCAGCATCTTCGAGAGATTCTTGTGGTCCTACGCAGGGAGAAACTTTTTGCTGCGGTCAAAAGTGCTCATTCTTGACGGACAAAGTCCTCTTTCTCGGCTATGTTATCTCTCGTGATGGTATTTCAATGGATGAGTCAAAGGTTGAAGCAATCAAACAATGGCCTCCACCAACGACTCTTTTCGAAGTACGTAGTTTCCATGGTTTGGCGTCTTTCTACAGACGGTTCATCCCTCATTTCAGCACCATCACGGCACCGATTACAAATTGTATGAAGAATGGCAGATTTGTGTGGACTACCGAGGCAGCTGAAGCCTTCGCAATAATCAAACAAAAATTGATTACTGCACCCGTCCTCATTCTTCCAAACTTCACGCAACCGTTTGAGTTACATTGTGATGCATCGAAGGTGGGCATTGGAGCGGTTTTAAGCCAAAACATGAAACCCATCGCATTCTTTAGCCAAAAATTAAGCGGATCGAAACTCAACTACAGCACCTATGACTTGGAGTTCTATGCCATTGTTCAAGCCCTGAAGCATTGGCGACATTATCTTATTCACAGCGAGTTCATTCTATTCTCTGATCATGATTCCTTGAAGCACATCAACAACCAAGATAAACTCGCATTTCGTCATGGTACATGGGCCGAATATATTCAAGAATTTTCTTTTGTTCTCAAGCATAAATCGGGTGCTCTGAATCGGGTTGCGGATGCTCTTAGTCGTCGTTCTTCCTTATTGACATCCATGCGAACTAAGGTACTTGGGTTCGATTCTTTTCGAGACTTACTCGCTACTGATCCATACTTTATTAGTGTCTTGGAGGATATTAATGCAGGCAAACCTACGAGTTTTCTCATTCATGATGGATTCCTCTTTCGAGGGAACCAATTATACGTGCCCGATTGTAGCCTACGACTCAAGCTCATTGCTGAGTTACATGGAGAAGGCCACATGGGGAGAGATAAAACTCTACTTTTGCTCTCGAGTTCTTATTATTGGCCATCATTGCGTCGTGAGGTTGCACGATTTGTTGACGGATGTCGCATATGTCAAGTTTCTAAAGGGAGTGCAACTAATGCCGGCCTTTACACCCCTTTGCCCGTTCCAGACCAGCCATGGACCAACGTGAGCATGGATTTCGTTCTAGGTCTCCCGCGCACCCAACGCGGTGTAGACTCTATCTTTGTGGTGGTCGATCGTTTCTCCAAGATGGCACACTTCATTGCTTGCAAGAAGACCAATGATGCCGTACATGTTGCACAACTTTATTTTCGAGAAGTGTACCGTTTGCATGGATTACCCCTATCCATTGTCTCTGACAGGGATACGCGCTTTCTTAGCCACTTTTGGCGGAGCTTGTGGAAGTTGGCTCACACAAAACTGGATTTCAGCAGCGCCTATCATCCTCAAACTGATGGACAAACAGAGGTGGTAAATCGATCTCTCGGCTCTATACTTCGTTGTCTCGTAGGAGATAATTTGAAGACGTGGGACCAAAAACTTTACCAAGCCGAATTCGCCTTCAATCGATCGGTGAACCGTAGCACAGGTCTCAGTCCCTTCTATGTGGTGTATGGTCTTCTTCCACGATCACCAGCTGATCTCGCACCGCTCCCCGACTTGAAGCGCGTCCATGGCAAGGCCGAAGACCTCATCACTCAACTCCAGCAGATTCACAACGACACTCGGCAACATCTCCTTGACAGTACATCCAAATACAAGCAAATTGCTGATCAAAAACGTCGTCTTGTTGAATTCGATGTTGGTGATTATGTTTGGGCTGTGTTAACCAAGGATCGATTTCCCGCAGGAGAGTATAATAAGCTTGCTGCCCGCAAAATTGGTCCCCTACAGATTTTGGAGAAGATAAATCCCAATGCTTATCGGTTGAAACTTCCAAGCCACATTCGCACAGCTGATGTCTTCAATGTCAAGCACCTCGTTCCGTATACAGGTGATAGTTCCAGTGATGACAATCTGAATTCGAGGGCGAATTCTCTCCAACCTGGGGAGGATGATGCAGACATCATAGCCGTACAATACATGGACGGCCGAGATCAAATGGAGCACAAGAAGAAGGGGCATCGTGATGAATCGAGAGCACCGTGACTTCAAACAGCCATAACTTTTGAACCGTAGATCAGAATCGCTATTATAATATGTCCACGTGTTCGTATCGACGAGCCCTACAGGAGTAGTGCTATGCCACTACGCCATTTTTCGGAGCGTTCTGAGATCGTCTTGGGGGTCAAATCGACGGTTCAAAGTTATTTTTACTATTTTTGGGTTGTTTTGAGGTTGTTAGGATTTTATTTATTTGTTAGGATTTACTATATTTAGATTTGAATTTCAAATCATTATTTGAATTCAAATTTGAATTTTAGTTAGGATTAGATAAAGATCTATTAGATTTGTTTGTTAGATTTAGATAATTAGTTGAGATCCTAGTTTGTTGGGATTCTCTTCTATAAATAAGCTTGTGAACCCATTTGATTATTTAGTTTATGAATATTTGAAGTTTAGTTATTTTATCTCTTGTATTTGTTAGGAGTACTAACAATTGCAAAGACCTCCCAATTCTCTATTATTTCATCCGAAGTAGTAGATTATTGAAGCCCAACCCCCTGGCATTCTTTTGAAGAATCAACAGCGACGTTGGAGCCTACCGATCTCGTTCTTTTGAACGAATCCGTAGAAGAGCGTGGTTGCACGCTGCATTAATAACCCTGAAAAAAGAAAGTGAATAACACAGAGGGAGCCCACAAAAGTGAATAACACAGAGGGAGCCCTTTTTTCAAGGATTATGTTCACAGAAGTAAAGAGAGAGATGGGTTAAAAAGGGAATGTCAACATTCAATTTTATGGCTCTATCCTCAATGACCTTGTCCTTTTGTAAGCAATGTGCATTTATAAATCTTCATAGTTTAGTAATACAAAATTTGATTAGCTATCCAAAACAAAAAAACCCTGAAAAAAAACTGGGTTTTCGATCTCGTACTCTAAATGATCTCATCTTTGGAGAATCCAAAAGTAGAAGAGATGCTCAATTAAATATTTTTGTATTTGAATTATTTGCATGCTAAAACATTGAACCTATAAAAAATTTGATTTTATATAATAAAACCATGCTATTATATATTATTGTTATAAAAAAAAATTAAGTATAAATATTTAAGACTTCATATGTGTGAAAAATTATGAGTTATTTCATTTTTTAATTGCTTATTAGAAATAATAATTAATATATATATATGAAATCATAATGAGTTCAATTCCAATTAATCCAATGATTAAAACGAGGTTAATTAGTTTCAACTTAATAAAAATCAAATCGGAATTGAACTTGACTTGATAAGAAACCAGACAAAAATGAGGATGCTCAAATGTAATTGAGAAGATCAAACATAATGCACATTCTATTAAGGATCCCCAAAAGGCGAGGCAAGAAAGCCTGACCCGCCCGGCCCGGGCCCCTTTACGGGCTAGGCCAGCCCTGCCCGTTTTTAGGGCGGACCGGGCCCGGGCCTGATTCTAGGGCCCGGCCCGTAGACCCGTGGGGGACAATGCAATAAATGTGTAACATGTAATTTTTATTTGAATTGTGGTTGAATTATACAAATCATTGACATTTATGTAAGTGCTAACCTAGTTAAGTACATGTAGTTATTTAGTTTTTAAGTAATTAATTTATTTAATATTTTTATTTTTAAAAATTCAATAGATGTAAATATTTTTTCTTAATATTACACTTCAATTTTATATTATTTTAACATTTATACAAATAAACAATTTAAAATTAAAAAATAAAATAAATAAGATGTTTAAAAACTAGCCTCGTGGGCCCAAAGCCCAGGCCCGGCCTGTTAGGCCCGGGCCCATTGGCCAAATTAAGCTCGCGCGTTTCAACGGGCCTGGCCTGCCCAGCCCGTTGCCGGCCCTTACATTCCATGTTCCTCATGACCTTTAATAATAAAGTTTGTCTAGCCAATATAAAACATTAAGAAAACCCTAAACTCAATATAGTAATTTTTTGTTGAAAAAAATAATATATATGGATATTTGTATTTCTTATCGATCGAGCATAACTAAGTTTAATTATATTGAACCAATTATATAAGACTATGTTGGGATTTTTAACAATTTTATTTGTGTGAAATAAATAATATTAATCGCGGAATAAATTATACGAAACCCAAATCAATCATCGGAGCAATCAGAAAAATATAAAAGCAATCAAACCACAAAGGAACACACAATTTAACGTGGTTCCGCGTAAGCCTACATCCACGGGGCACTCCAGCAACAATCCACTATATCAAAATATAATGAGAATAAATGTTCTCTCAAATTTTGCTCAAAATTTGAGGAATACAAGATGAAAGAGGGATACAAGGTTACCTCAATGAAACTCTAAATAAATCTTTCAAACCCAACCTCGATGTAAATCAGAATCTAAGGAGGAACCAGAAAGGGACTGCTCCTTCTCCTTTTTCTCTCCTCTCTTTCTCTCTCTCTTCCTCTCTCCACTGTTGCCGCCGAACAACACACGCCGAACACACCTTTTTTTTTTTTTTTTTTTTTTTGCCGTGCGTCTCTCGTAATGAAGAGATGAAGAAAACCTTTTAAATGAGTTGTGCACTGTTCACGTGAATAGTGCACGTGAACAGTGCACGTGCCAATGCATGGCACACCATGGGCCCTCATGGGCTGGACCTAAAGAAGGCCCAAACCCAACAGACTGATTAGTTTATTCATGGTAAAAAAAAATATAACAAAAAAATAGATGAATTAAATCATAATACGCCAAACAAATCATGAAGCTTAAAGATCGATTTGAGATGCATTGATTCAATTACTTAACAGGTTGGTATAATAATCGGTTCTTCATTGAAGAGCCATGTCTTACTTCTGCAGAAAGAGAAGATATATATAAGAAGAAAAAAAAAATCATTTACCTAGCATAAAAGAAATAGATGCTTTGATATAAAAGAAATGATAGAGATGCATTCAAGACATAGGAGCGTATGTAATCATATATTCAAATGTCAATCCAAATTTAAATTTGAATAAAAGTCAACTAAAAATTTCTCCACCTATTACCCATACTCATATGAACCCAATTAAGCTTTTATTCAATTTTTTACACAAATCAAGGAGACTCAAATATTTATCCAAGTTTACAATGACTCTTTTATTTTTTTCAACTCTACATTTTTAAAAGATTTGAGTAAAAGATAAAGTGATGATTTTAAAATTAAAAAAAAACATAAAGTGATGGTTAAAGACACGTCATATCAAATGAAATTTTTACTCAAATTTCTACTAAAATTTAGGTATAGATTTGAATAAGGCCGGAGATAGCCTAATATTAATATTCATATGTCACATGCCCATTAAACTTGCACAAACGAAGCGATATATTTCCAACCAATATCATGTGACCACATAACTAAAAAGAGGAACAATATGTGAGAGTGAAAGCTTGGCTAGCTTCCTTTTTATTTTTGTTAGTTAATTGAAAGGCAATTCTCAGCTGAACTTCATGCATAGAAAATCTAGTACTACAAATTCACATCACTTCACCTTAAAGTGTTCTCTTCATTATGTTTCAAAGGATTATTGTGAGTTTAAGGTATACAAAGTTCATAACTTTTGTGATTGAAATTAATGTCCACTTAATTAACCTCAAACTCATTGAAGAAAAGTTGTTTTAAATGATCACATCTTATGATACATTGAACCTACATTTCTAAGACAACAAAAGAATCACTTGAATCTGAGACGGCCCATGGCAGATCGAACAATGAGAAGCCCTTTCTGTTACAAAATCACATGAGAGGAACTTGGAACTAAAAAAAAAAAAGAGAAGGCATTCTTGCATAACATAACATGTGAAAATTTTAATTTGAACCAACATACTCCAAAAAAAAAATCATATGAGGCTGACAGTTTGAGATTCTTTAAATCCAAATGCACAAGAAAGAAAACCAAATGGCAGTTTCGTTAGGGCTCTGGCCAACTTCAATTTGACCTAAACCAAACACAAATTATGTCAAAGTTAATTGATCACCAAAGCAAAAAAAAAAGTTAGATAAGTAGTAATACTTCTAGTTATTTTTATTTTTCTTAATAATGTGGATACATAACTCGAACATTATGCATAGGAAACTCGTTATCACTCACAACCAATGCAAAAGGTAAATGCAGGGAATTCAAACTCGAGATCTATGGAGATCAAACCTATTACTCTCACAAAAGAAGTCAACTCTCCGTGGGTTTAAAGAAACTCTTCTTAATATTACCAAACATATTTTTTTCAAAATGTAATGAGTGTTTTATTGAACTTGTAGAAAGAAAAAGAAAAAAAAAGTTATTAAGGTTATTGTTCAATGTCATGTGAAGGAACAAAAAGCCAATTAAAAGAGGTCATTTCACTAAAGCATGTTTGAGTGAAATCTTGGCATCTCTTAGTAGCACTGCAAAAGATATATATTCACAATTAAATCATATCCATCTTAATCAAGGAAAGGAAATAAACAAGCAAACCATAGATTACACTTGCATAAAATGTCTAGTACTATTCCCACAACCCCACATACTCCTAGGTTTATCTACTATATAACAATGGCCTCACATTTTCTATCCAAACCTGATTAAGGATCATGTGTGTACCTCTAAAGGAAGCTCTTCAGTAAGCAAGAGACGTTGCAATACGTGGGCAATCTTCGCCTAAGTAGATTTCATATGGATAAAACCATGACACGTTTAAGAACAATTAATAAGAACAAGTTTTCTTTTCTAAACATCAAAAGAAGAAGAAAAAAAAGGTTTACCATACATTAATAACTATACATTGATCCTAGCCAATATAGGTGGTGAAGTTATACTAAAAGTTACTAACTACATCACTTTTGACATTTATTATCAAATGAACATCTACAGCTTCAACTCATCAAGTGCTGAGAAAAGCTTGTTTTTGGTAACCATGCATTGATCCCTGGTCATTTTCAGGACAATCAATTTATATTTAAGTATCATCTAACCACTTCAAAGATTCGTTTCACCCCACTCATCCATCATCAATTGAATTATTAGAAGATCGATGCGCAAAACATGGCTCCTCAGGCATCAAGAGATTATCAAGAGGGTAAATAGGCAGAGGTAGCATTCCTAGCTTGATCGTAACGTTAACCATGGAGGGGGTCCCTTTGATATAAAAAAAAATGAGATCATGAGTAATTGGTCTCCTTGTTTTTTTTTCACATGAGAGAAACCTGTAAAGAAAGGTATTCTGCATAACAAAACATGTGAGTGTATAAATGATTTAGTAACTATTAAAAAAAAGAAAAACAAAAGTATCAAATGTGAACTGATGAAAACTTGAGCTTCGCTCTTTACATTCTCACAAAGATAACCTTAGTATTGAAAAGATGTACTTGTCACTCAAAAGAGACTAGAAACTACCAGAAAATATATACCCACTTGAAAATTTTAATTTCTTTAATCTCAAACTCCTAAGATAATGCAGATATTAATATCGAGCTGAAAAGGATAGCCTCCACTTGCACTTCTTGTGAATGAACTGTGCTTTTGATCCATATAACATTGCATGGTGTGGGGGGAAGACATGTCACAATTGAACTCCCCCTCTTCAATTCATGGAAAAAAATTAAACTAGTGATGCATGGCTGCAACAGTACTCATTAATATATATCCTTCACATGAGAGAGATTCAAGTTAATTCACTATTAGAAACTGATCATGCCGGATGGAAATAACCACCGGATTCCATCCGGTAACGAAAGGGCACTTTTTGTAATTAATTTTTCTAATTAGTCACAAATTAATGTTATGGTTGGAAGAGCAGAAATCCTTAGTCACTTGGTTGGTAACAGTGCTGCCATGCATTCCTTTCAGAATCATTGGCTACAGTAGTTCTTCTACGACTAATGTTGCTTTTAATAATGTTGCTTTAACCTGTGAAACAATATTGCTCATCTTTTTATAATATATCCAACCTTTTTATAAATGTTCATTAAAATGAAGTAACTTTTTGTAATTAATATAGTTACCCAATTGGGTTGCTTAAGGTGCAATTCAGATATGCTTATAAACACGAATCACTCGTGATCAAAAGCGGAACAATTTTATTTTTCAGTTTTTTTTATTCAAACTTTTTGTTTTGATAATATATAAAATATCAAAAGAAACTTTTGATACTATATAAAATATCAAAAAAAACTTTTGATAATATATAAAATATCAAAAGAAACTTGTGATTCACATTGCATGTAATCCCACAACAAACCTTGCTTTAATTTCCTTCCCACGCTAAGGCCCTGCTTTGGTACAAATCATCAATAGGATTATTTTATTTTATTCATTTTATAGATATTGATTTTTATGTGTTAAAAATATATATTGCGCTAAGCCCATCATGTGGTTCAATAGTTTAATAGTGCTGATACACTCAATTCATTTTGCAGTCCGTTTTGTATCCCCATATACTATATTAATGTATTATATATTACACTCTAATGATGTATAAGGTTTTATCATAGTGTATGGCGTAAAAAATTATTATTTTTCAATTCAAAAAAATATACTAATGTATATCGGTATATACTTCATTTCATATAACTACATGTACTTCAATGGAAGATCGAATGTATGATTTTTTAAAAAAAGGAAAACTGATGTGCACTATAATTGGGACTGCACATGTGGCTAAATATATCATATTTCATATCTTAATGTAACTTTTGTATATATGCGTTAGTTTTTTTAGAGTCCTATACATATATGCAAAACATAACTTTTAGTAATGAATATTAAAAAATTTAATTGATTTTTAATAAATTAATGTTCACATTGAATTAATGTGGGGGAATTTTCCTTTAATTCGATATATGGTTGAAGATCAAAATTTTATAATGAAAATAGTACATGTATAAATAATGTACAACTGAAGAACTGAATAATTCCATCTCATCTTCATTGAAAAATCAAATATTTTGTTTGGTAGATAAGCATTGATTTTTTTTTTCTAGGATCACATACAAACTGATATTCACTTGATCCCTATATGATGATCATCAGCATCTTTTCATGAAACATCAACCTCAAAAAAGCCACACAATTCCCTTCTCTTCTCTCTCTAATGTTTTTCTTTTCTTCTCTTTATTATCCATCTCTTCACGATAAATCTAGGGTTTTCATGACTCCCACTTTTTTATTTACATGCATCACACTCAACCAAAAAAAAAAACAGCTCATGTGGTCCACATACATTGATCAGTGAAGCCATTGTGTGTATATATAAAGGCCACTTCCATGTCTCATCTTCCTCATTATCTCAATCCAAACTGATCTTCCAAAACTAAACCTCCAAAAAAATCCACTTCAACAAACATTTCTAGGGTTCCAATGGCACCCAACACAGTGACCTTAGTGAGCACCACCACCCACAACACGAAGCTCTTCATGCCCCCTCCAAGACTGTCCATGGAGAGCCTCCAAAGGGCTGTCTCCGACCTCTCTTTCGAGCTCAGCAAGGCAGCGATCGCCGTCGACCACCACCACCTGCCACCGCCGATGATATTCGAAGCCAAGTGTGAGTGTTGCGGCATGTCGGAGGAGTGCACGCCGGACTACATACGGCGTGTGAGGGACCGGTCGTGTGGGCGGTGGATATGCGGCCTCTGCACGGAGGCTGTGGAGGAGGAGATGGCGAAGAATGGGCAGAAGAAGGAGGAGGCGATCCAGACCCACATGGGGGCTTGCATTAGGTTTAACAAGTTCGGCCGAGCGTATCCGGTGCTCGGCCAGGCAGAGGCCATGAGGGAGATGTTGAAGAGGAACAATTATAGGTCCAAGTCGAATAGTCCGAGGGAGAGGGGAGGCGGTGGCGGTGGCGGTGGGGCGAAGAAGGCGGCGATCATCAGTAGGAGTACTAGTTGCATCCCGGCCATCATGGAGGATGTGAACAGCCTGTGAACCAATCTGGTGACTCAAGCTGATTTGGATAAGTGATAGAAAGACATTCAATCCATCCTTTAATAAAAGTGATGGGTTGACATGACTTTTATTGCATTATACTTTGGCTTGAGTCACTAATCAAAACTAGTGATAGTATGACTTGTATCTTGGTTTCTAGGGTTTTTGTTGGCTGACCAAAACATGGTGGTTGCTTTTTTTGTCCCTTGCTAGGGTTTTTTTTGAACCAGGGGAAGTTCTTCCTCTCCCTTGTGAGGGTGTTTGATTAGGTTAGATCAACTTATATAAATTATCCAATTTGCCTAGCTAATGCTTTTTTTCCATTTGGTATTTTGGCCTGGTTTCCCATTTGGGTTTTCTTTCCCCGGTGGGTATGTTTAAGAGGCCTCTCTCTCTATATATATATATATAGTATTTGCACCTCCAGCCATGGAGGAGGTTATGTGTAATGCTCATAAAGTTTTATTGTTGTTGGAATATGAATTTTCTTTCTAATTAAAATCTATGATAGCTTGTATTCAAATCAATCTCCCAAGTTTTTACTTTCTCAACGAAAAATTAAATCTTATTTGCATCAGAGACCTAAAACAAATAAAAAATTCTAATAACTATATCATTATGATCAATTTAATGACCATACACCAGTAATAAAAGGATAATATATCAATCCCTCCCAAAAGTGATGGATGATGTGTCTTTTATCATTATAGTTTAAGATTAAAATTGATCACCAAAATTAGTTAAATTTTAGATGAGAATTGAAAAGACATACATGAATTCAACAAGAGCATGAGCATAGCCACCTCCATAAAAAGTGTGTTGGTGGAAGGCAAGCCACCAAGCATGTCCTTTAATTTGAACCCTAATTAATTATCAAATACTCCCAACAATAAAATTCAGGTAATGTCAGAAAGCAACACCAAGTTTCAGTTTTTTTCTGGACTTCAAGATTCTCCCTGTCTAAGAAAACAATTCATAGCATGGAGAAAATCATGCGCCAATTTCTTTGAGCTGGAGGAGGTAATGTCAGACAGCAACATCAAGTTTCTTGGGGGATTAGGCATCAAAAGAATTAGTGACTGGAACTCGACAGCCATGGGTATGTGTTTCTGACAGCTTGCTTCAAGTTATGATTCCCTTTGGGTCACATGGATGAAACTAAAATACTTCACTAAAAAAAGTATCTCGACCACTTCACATTTGGGATCTTGTTCAAGATCTTGAGGTTGGTGGTGTTAGTTCAGATCTACTCATTTGGAAGGGCCGCAAAATTGGTTCTATGTCAACCCCTTCAGCATGGAACATACTCAAACCGCAGCTCCCACTACTCCCTTGGGTGAATTACTTGTGGCGTCCCATTCAAACCCCAAGGCATTCTTTTCTTTGTTGGCAGACGACCCTAAACAAGTTACCCACCAGAGACCACTTTCTCCTCCATCGGGTCTTGTGATCTTTGCCATGTTCTAGAGGAAACTGTAGAACACCTCTTTCTCCACGGCCCATTCTCTACATATGTGTGGACTGCCATACTCAAATCTTTAGGGCTTTGAAGATGCAGAATTCCAAAGCTCCTTGAACATTTCATATGGTTCATTGGGCTTGCCAAATCTGAAACAGAATGTAAGGTGCTTCATTTTCTCCTCTCACAAGTTATATGGTCGATATGGAAGGAAAGAAATGACAGAGTATTTCGATCCACTTTGCGACACAAAACTATCATTGTTAAACAGGTTATTCTTATTACCTCCCAAAAGTTCAAGAACTTCTTGTTTGAGGATCCAACCTCCCCTCTTGCACCTAAACTCCAAAGCATCTTCATCATTTCTTATTCTGACAAGAAAAGTATACCCAGATGGCTTAGATGGCTTCCACCAGATAGGGGATGGTTCAAAGCGAATTCGGATGGGTCACTCTCCGAAGATAGATATGGATTTGGAGCTCTCATAAGGGATTCCAATGGAGATTGCCTTATTGCAATGTCGGCTAGGATAAGAGCCTGCTCCATCAACATCCTTGAGCTGAAAGGAGTGGTTGCGGGGTTACAGCTCTCATGTGTGGAGCGAAACGGATTCGACCACTATCGTGGCATGGTCCAAGGGTCAGGTGATGATTCCATGGAGTGCCTTCCGCGACCTTAAGCAACTTGCACAACACCTTTCTTCTTGGCACATCACTCATGTCTACCGGGAGGACAATCGCACCACGGATATCCTTGCATCCCAACAGCCTTCCATGGGACAGACATTCTTCACTCCTCCTCTCTTTTGGGAAGATTTTAGTACTCTCCTCCAGGAAGACAAAGCACGGCAGCCGCTGCTCCGACAAAGATAATAGACTGGACTCTATCCTTTCATTTCATTATCTGAGGTCATAGGTTTCCACTCTATTCCTTCCTTTCCTATGTAAATGGTGTAAGCATTGCTTTGCTATTAACGGATCTCCTTCCGTTTTATCTGTTTTCTCTCTTGTATATTCTAATTCTCTATATTAATATAATTTCTCGTTTACCAAGAAAAAATAAAATAAAATTCAGGTTAAATTATATACATAGAAGACCAAATCTGAAAGTATTTGAATAAGGAATAAAAGCATATGAATTAATTAGAATAAGATATGGATATTATACTAAGCAGACCCATCGAGGGAGGCAGACATAACTAATAGTGCGACCCGATACGGAGGCCCATTTAAAAGGCCCTACTACCTGGCCTATTACATCTTACTATAGGAAAGATGCTATCCCAGGTCAGATCAATAAATGATCTTATCGGACCCGACCAGACCTAAGTAACTAAGGGGCACAGCTGATGTCCGACCTGATCAGAATAGATAAAAGAGTCCGGCCTGACCAGGAATAACCCAACTACGTAGCCCGACCTGGTGCGAGGATCGCCTACATACCAACACCTGAAAGATACCAGAAAGCTCAGGAGAATATTCTCTAACGAAAAAGCAATAGTCAATTGTCAAAAATCGGTTATGATGAGCTGATCCCAAGGACATATGTGTCAACCGATCCTAGGCCACGTGAAAGGTTTTATCTCATGATACACTCACACCTCAAAAGCAATATTGGCATGCCCTCTCTCAGTATAAAAGGAAGGGTATTCCCTTAGACACTTCTTCTTTACAAAAAAACTTCATGACTCAAGTTTAATTCCTCTCAAAATGGAAAACTGATTTGAGTGTAAGGATTCCCAAAAGGCCCGAGGCCTGAAAGCCCGACCCGCCTGGCCCTGGCCAGTAGGGAAAAAACCTAGCCCATCAGGCCTGCCCGAACTGGGCTCGTTCGGGCTGGCTCGCAGGTCCATGGGGGGCAATCCAATAAATGAGTAATATGTAATTTTAAATAATTTTTATTTGAATTGTGATTGAATTATGCAAATTATTAATATTTATGTAGGTGCCAAACTAGTTAGATAATGTAGTTATTTAGTTTTTCAAGTATTTAATTTATTTAATATTTTTTATTTTTAAAAATTCAATAAATGTAAATTTCTTTCAATATTATACTTTCAATTTTGTATTATTTCAGCATTACAGATGAACTACTTAAAATTAAAAAATCTAAAGAAATAAGATGTTTAAAATCTGGGCCCGTAGGCCCAAACCTTGCCCATGGGCCTGGGCCCATTTTTTGGCCATGGGCTGGCCCAGCACGTAGTCGATGTCTGCTTGAGCGTCAGAGGGGCGTTAGCCAATACCACACTAGTGTAAGTTGTAGGTGGCAGGAGCGGAAGACGAAGGAAAGTGACTCGACGATGGAAGGCCCACAACTGCGATAGAGGTCTTCTTAGCGCTTTTCTCAGATCCACATTTGAAGCCCGGATTGTCCTAGAATCCAGCCCAAAGGAGAAAGATCAGATTTCATCTCCCACAATATATATATAAAGGGAAATAATTCATAAGCCATAAACTTATAGGCCCCAAGTAAGCCCCATATGCATAATATCTGTTTTACCTTTCTTGTGATTTTTTTCTTTATTCGATAATTGTTCCCATAATCAAGGAGACAGTTATAATTACTCATTTTCACCTATAGAACGAGTAATGACGGTGACAATAAATCATTTCCATATATAATTTACGTTTCTTTTTTTGTTTTTGGATTCATTCCAATTAAATTATTTATACATCCACAATTAATATTCATTTCTTTTTTCAAACACTATTATAATTTTTAAAAACACCTAGTAGAAGCTCGAAATTTTTTTTTAAGATCCATCAACCACTGATTTGATGAACAATTTTACATATATTTTTTTTGTTGAAAATGGTGTTTGATGTTAAATTATTTTTAATTGGCATATTCTTTTCTTTTTAAACAATCTAAAACAAATCATTTTCATTCGTTTAAACATTTTGCCGTGGAGTGAAGTTCATATTAATAGCTATGTGTGTAACATTCGTAAGTCAGTTACATGTTAAACTATTTTGATCATATTATGTAATATTTTAAAAAGTTAGTTACATTTATGAATATAACTGACTTTTACTATATAAGCCAGTACTTGAAACTGATGCTAAAGTCAGTTACATTCACAGATGTAACTGATTTTTTTTGTGAATAATTGATCGATTTGGATATTGTTTTCATTGTCTGTCAATTTAGGTGTGACATTTGTTACAAAAAATTTTCTTCAATTTGGTGTTTGTCTATTTGATATTAAATCTGGCAATTTTTTATCTGCTTTTTGTTTATAATTTTTCTTTGAATCTAGCATTTGATGTTAAATTTATTTTTTTGGAGGATTATAGGGTTTTGATGTTGTATTGGCATGTGGTTGTGTAACATTTCAAACTAATTTGAACTTTTATACATTATAAATTGTAAGTCAATTACATTTTTGAAATGTAATTGATGTTTATATGTCTTATATAATAAAATTAAGTTACAATCACAAAATATAGCTGAGTCGGAAAAGGTGGAGTCCGGAGGAGGACTAGAAAGGTAGTCAAACCATCTCTCATATGATAGAGGGCAGCGAGAGCTGTCCAGGGGTGGTGGCACCGGTCGCCGGAGATGAATAAGTTGGCTGAAATGATTTTTTTAAGTGGCGAATGTCTATAAAAATACTTGTTAGATATTTTTGGGATGCATTTCATGCGTTTCAGGAGGAGGAAACAGTAATGAAAAAAAGGTTTTGGTGTGAATCAAATAGGGGTAGTTTTGTATTTTTCGTTTTTGCAATTTTGTAAAAGTCAACTAGGAAACCAATAATATATTGACACTTAATGGAGCTTGTGGTTGGGGCCTAAATAGGCTTGTCAATGGGTCGGGTCGGGGTGGACCCGGATCCGACCCGTGGCAAGACCCGATGGGTCCGGGGAAATGTGGACCCGGACCTGGACCCGTCGGGTCCGAGTCTGACCCGACCCAGATGGTTGACAAAAAAAAAGAAGTAAATGAATTATTAAACAATATCTAAAACAATAACCACTAACATAAAAAACATATTAACATAAACAATAAACATAACTAATTATACAAATATTCAAAACAATATTAACCTAAACAACATTCAAAACAATAAACACTAACATATTAATTAAAATAATAAACATAAATGATGCAACAAATTAATTAATTATACAAATTCAAATGTTAATAAGTTAATTATCCAAAACAAATCGACGACAATACATTACTAAGTTTATTACATATTAAACAATCAAGTTTTGCAAGTTGCAACATCAACACAACGAAAAAAATGTTATGATTATGATTTATGAACTTATGGATACAAACATAAGTTAAGTAAGAAATAAAATTATGTATAAACCAATACTAATAGTCATATAATATATGAGCAAATATTAATAAAACAATCGGGTCTCGGGTCCAACGGGTCAGGGCGGGGTGGACCCGAACCCGACCCGTTTGTTTGTTCGGGTCGGGTCCAAATCGGATCGGATATGTTACACGTATAATCGGGTCCGGGTCGGGTCAGGTCCGGGTCTAGACCCGACCCGTTGACAGGCCTAGGCCTAAATAATGGGGCATGTGCAGATGGACTCGTATATAAAAGAGTGCGCAATGATATGATGCGATCCATGCGAACCGCGTATGTACATCTCTTATTGAGATATATATGTCAATAAAGAAAACATATCAACTCATTGTAGCATATACCCCATTGGGCTATATGATTTCTTTATCGACACATATCTATCGAGGTAAATGATGTATATATGTGGTTCGCATGGATCGCATATTAATATTATTATTATTATTATTATTATTATTATTATTATTATTATTATTATTATTATTATTATTATTATTATACACGCTCGCGATTAGGTGCGGCGAACTGCAGTGCGACCGCGACACGGGCCGTCCGATCACGGGTCCATCGCATCCGACGGTCGATGTGAATCGCACCCGACCGTCCGATGCGATGGACCCGTGATCGACGGCCCGTGATCGCTGCCGCACCCACCGTTCGCCGCACCTAATCGGTTCCCTATATATATATATATATATATAAATTATTACGTGCGACGAACGGCGGGTGCGGCCGCGACGTGGGCCGTTCGATCGCGGGTCCATCGCATCCAATGGTCGACGTGAATCGCACCCGACTGTCCGATGCGATGGACCCGTGATCGACACCGCCCCCGCCGTTCGCCGCACGTAATCACCCCTATATATATATATATATATATATATATATATATATATATATATATATATATATATATATAGGGAGCCGATGCGGTGCGGCGTCGACCACGGGCCGTCGATCACGGGTCCATCGCATCGGACGGTCGGGTGCGATTCACGTCGACCGTTGGATGCGATGGACCCGCGATCGGACGGCTACCGCACCGTGCGGCCGCCGCACCTCATCGCGCTCATATATATATATATATAGGATTGGGATTCTCTGCTTGGTTTTATATACTTGTATTATGCTTAACTTTTATCGTGGAGTTTAATTTCACATCATTATATTGAAAATCAGACAGTTCCAGATACTCACATGATGTTTTTCTTGTTAAACTGGATTTCATCTATTTTTTATACAGAGGAGCCATGGTTCAATCAATGACAAATCGTCATGTTAATGACAGAAAACCACTTTATGGAGTGGTCAAGACGCACCCTCCTCGAAGGAGAGGTCGCAGGTTCGAATCCGCTCCCCCACCAATTACCAAGCAAAAAAGAACCACTTTATGAAATTGTTTTTATTTGTTTGATATTTTAACGTAAATCCAAGCATCACAAATAAAACATAGGACACGTCTAGTCCCACCAACAAATTTTCTTACCCCACCAGTCGGCAAAAAATTAAACCGGTGTTTTGCTATCCCCACCGATTCGGCTAGTTCGACCGGATTTGGTCGTCATTTCATGTTTTGGGCGACTGGATTTGGTCGTCATTTCAGGTTTTGGACGACCGAATCTGGTCGAACATGATTTGTAATAAAGTTTATAATTTTTTTCTTAAAAAATAATCTCACAACGTGTATCCTCCGTGAATCTTTCATATCACTCTAAGTCTGAGTTGTAATATAGGGAGAATAAATCATTATTCTTAAATGTAGAATATAAGAACAATTTTTTTTACATAAGTTACAGAAAAATTTCAAAAGCCAAATATAAAATGTGTTTGGATCAACTGGTAGGTTTTTTTATTTTCAAACAAATAATCATCTTAACTACGAATTCAAACAAAGCTTAAAAATGATATATTTTTGTCTAATAACATATTTTTCTATAAAAATTTGAATTAATTGAAAGTATACATACTTACATTTTTTCAGTCCCTTAGTTGTTGTTTGGATAAAAGAATAAATATAGAATATGATGGATAAACCCAAAAAAAAATTTGTTTATAAAGAATATGTAGATATAGTTCTGAACCCTCTTCGACCAATTACGGTCGCCCAAAACCTGAAATGACGACCAATTACGGTCGTCCAGAACCTGAAATGGCGACCAAGTACGGTCGCCCAAAACCTGAAATGGCGATCGATTTCAGTCGAACTGGATTGGTGTGAACAACAAAACACCAATTTTTATTATTATTATTATTGGTAGGATGAGAAAAATGTTTGGTGGGGATAGACACGCCCTAAAACATAATCTATTCAATAAATAGGTTGCCCACAAGAGGTCACTGAATATGATTCCATTAGTAATGGCTCCTGTGGGAAAAATAGATTATAGTTTAATAGATTATGCTTTTGCAGTTTTTGTTTTTCAATGTATGTCAATTAAATTGTTACTTGGAAGTGCTTGGGTTTTATTTGTGAAGGATTGTTGAAATCAAATTTTATAGAAGAAAGGAAGTTGGGAATATAAATCAAATTTAAAAACATTGCTATATTAATTGGATTTTGTTAAACATGATAATTAATAATTGGTTCTATAGGCTAAATAGAATCGGTCAGGGGTAAAGCCACCAAGGCAATTGCTTAGAGCTCCAATCCATGGATGGCCCATCTGAATCATTTGATCAATGGTATTTAGAAAAATGGATGGTGAATTTGTCCCTCTCAATAAGCTTTCTCACTTTTTTTAATATCCCCAAATCAATCCTAGAATTTCTCTCATTAAATCTCTCCAATCATAATTAGACATTTATATTTCAAAACTCTCTTTCTCCCTCACTGTCCTTGTAACCTTTTTTCCACAATTTCTCTCCAATCCATCTTTCTTCTGGTTGAATAAAATAGAGTTTAAACCCTCTTTTTTTTTTTTTTTGAAATTTCTTTTTAATTTTTCATTCCATTAAATATTTATTGTTTTTGTTGCTTTTTATTAAGTACATATGATAAGGTAAAATTTTTAATTTAAATGATTATGTAATGTTATGTATCTATTTTATAATATTTCTATCTTAAAATAAAATAAATCATTATTTCAAAGCAAAAAAAATACATTGTTATATTTGAGTATATACTTCATCCCTTATAATAGTAGGTACTTCAATGGAAGAGTCTATGATTTTAAAAAAATTGTGTGGATTGTGAATGGAACTGTAATTAAAGCTGGACATATTATTCTTCAATGAAAATGTTAAGCTCAGTCATTTTTATCAATCAAAACTTAAACCACACATGTTTTTATTTTTTTTAAATAGTAAATAAACATCATCAAAGGAGGTATATACTTTGATAAAGTGTATATTGCTTCATTTCGGGCTAAATAAATCCATTTTTAATAAGTATAAGAAATATTTAACGATGTATATATACATCGTTTAATGAGGTATATGTTTCATTGAATTTCTAACAAGATATATTATTTCTAACAAGACTGTACTTTAGACTTTAAAAAAAATTGAGTATAACAACGCCATTTTCTAATTAAGATTTTCGTTGTTCCAAGTGAATAATGGGCTGGATTTCATTTGAAGTAAAGGGCCGGCCCACCTCATTGACCTCATGGATTCCCAACCTCTTAAAAGTCTCCTAGCTGTCAATTACCCCCAAAAATAATATTTCCAAATGTCATATTTTAATTATCACAATATATTTCATATTATTTTATTTTATTTTTGGAATAAAAAGCCCTCCCAGGGCTCAAACTTCATTTATATAAAAAAGAGTACACATCCAGATTTGTGTATAACATTTGGACACCTCCTCTATACAAGCTTTAATACTATGAGCATGTGGACTCAAAATACACCTAATATTATCATCTAATAATGCCTGAGAGTCTATGTTGTTGAGACCTTCTTGCATACTTGGCCAAAGTCTCTGCTACATAAACTGACTCTCTACTAGCTTTACAAAAGGTGATCCTGATTGAACCCATTATTTGGATGATTAGGATATGAAACACATATTAATGCATCTGACTATATCCAACCATTTGAGATATATATTAATGTATCTGACTATATGCAACCATTTGAGATATGTTGTTACACTTGCACATAATTTTAATTTGCATCCTTGTCTCATATCCTCAATAATGCACATTATTTTATTAGATGAAATACATAACTTTTTATTTTTCCTATAAACGAGCATATAAGATTGTACACTTTATTTTTATGAAGGTATATTATTCATCATGAAAATTTTCTTTAACATTATTAAAACAATAACGCTATTACATACAGTAGTTGCATGTGCGCTCAAGTGACAAGAACAGCTATAACACCCAAAAAATTGAAAAAATTAAATCTTTCTCATTCAACAAACATGAGAAGAAAATATCTTATGACACAAAAACTTCATGAGAGCATACAACATGACCCACATCTCATTCATCCAAGTTACTACCAAGAATGGATAGCCTAGTGAAGGAGATGATAAAACATTGAAAACCTACTAAGTCTTTGATTGTCTTTAAGAGAGATGAAGCTAGGTCACGGAGAGAAGTCACATTGATTAAAAAGAGGTGTAGTGGTAGATAGGGGACCATTTGATATTAGAGAAATATATAAAGCTGGTCCATAACCTCTACTCAAGTTAATTTCATCTCCTTTGGCACGGATGCCATGTGTTTAAACCTAATTTGGTGATGTTACATTCCATGCAATTAATTTGTTTTAGTAACATCATCCTCATCAGATTTATTTAATTGTGATTGCATTTTTTTATTAGTGGAATGATTTTTTTTACTTGGGTAAACTATAAATCACTTTGTTATTAGCAAATAATATTATTGGTGATTTGAAATTTCTCTTAGCTTGTTGAATGAATGAGTTATCTAAGGTTGTAATAAATATTTTTTAATTTTAAATAAAATAATTAAGTTTTGAGATACTATTTTAATTTTACAAAATTAATTAGCAGTCTAAATGGTGGTGATGATGGTGTTTTTTAATTAAACTTCTACTTCTTATTATTAATTTTATTATAATTAGTGTTTTATTATTATTGGTTCTGCATTGATCAAAGGTTTACCAGTTAAAAGGGCTTGAGCTTTCTTTTTAATTAATTTATAGTTGTTCTTATTCCTGGGATCATCATAATCCTTCAAAATAAAATATAATCTTTGAATTATAACCACAAATTAGAAATTAATTATATCATCTGAATCACTACGTGTGTTCTGAAATTTTATTATGTATACATGTTAGTTCTTTGAATCCTTAAAACTCACTTTCTAGAAATATTCATTGTTGGTGTGAATATATTGCTATGTTAAGCTTATATGATTGCAACTTGCATTGATTGAAACAAAATTTCTCAAGTGCTCGTGTGCTGTGATTGTAACGTGTTGATCACAACATTTTGATCCATGCCTTCAAAAAATAATACCATGTTTTTTATTCAGTCTCCTTGTTGATCATACAATTTTTTTTCTAAGTATTTAAATCAAATTTTCTTGTAAATTAAATGCACCCATATTTAGTAGATTGTGACCATCTCAAGCTCCCTATGACCGATGAATCTGGAGATCTATCGAACGCACTCGTGAGGAATGTCACGAGCAATGATTATGACAGGTTTCGAAACATTCCATGCTTTTTTCTGATCTATCATAGATTCACTTTCAAGGTCTCTTCAAAAATGGCAATTTTGTAGGAGATGAGATCGATGATTAGAATTAAATCCCATCTCATATTGGTCTCTAATGAGGGACTATGCATGTCTTACTTCACATGCATATTTAATATGTTACATGTGAGGTTTGTAACATTTTCAATCACATGTCAGTCTCACGCGCGCTGAGAACTGATGAGGTCCGAACTCAATTTGGAGCCATTGATGTCTATAGAAACTAAAGTCAGATGTTGTTCCAATTTGATCTATTTATCACCACAAGTACCAGTTCAAATCAAAGAAAATTAAACCTTCTAGTAATCCACACACATCTATAAAAACCCTAACAATTGGTTTTCTTTATGAGTGTTTCAAATCAAGTATTAACTTCCATAACATAAGGAGAGCCATGCAAAACACAAGTGATGAACAAGTGCTTCCTCATCATCAACCTTCACCCAAGGTAATCAAATTATATGTACAAGTCTTTTGTTGTTATTCATGTTTCAACACAATGTTCTTATTTGAATCAATCCTCAACCAGAAAAATCAAGATCTCAGAAGGGTTTTCTCCGATATCACCGATGAATCCAATGAAATCATGATCAAGGGACGACACAGCCTCTCCATCAACCCTAATGAAGCTGAAAGAGTTGAATGTGTGTGCTGTGGATTCATTGAAGACTGCACTCCTGCTTATATTTTCAACACCAGGCAAGCTCACTGTGGTGAGTGGGTCTGTGGACTATGTTCTGAGGCAGTGAAGGAGCAGATGAGCAGAGATTCAAGCAGGAAGATTACTGTTGGGGAAGCTCTAGGGCTTCACATGGATTTTTGCAAGAAGTTCAACAAAACCACCAGAGTGAACCCTAAGCTCTCTTTGGCCAGTACAATGAGGGACATTGCAAGGAGGAGCATCCAATACAGGCAAGGTCAACACTGACTCTAAGCGGGCTAGACAGAAGCTGAGTACATCCACCCATATAAAATATAGGTTACTTATAAAAAAAATATGTGATATTTACTAATTTTTATGTAAATATGGAACTCCATTTAAAGAGTTCACTTGTATCCTTGTTACATTCAGGGTCGACCCTCCCTGGATGCAAGATCTTTGAAGAATTCTCTGGTGGCGAAGATCTTTGATTGAGTTGTCATTCTTCAATCATCATTCATCAAATTGGGAGATTGAGCAATGACGAAATTATTTTTTCTTTTTATTTTTAAGGTGTTTCTATGTGATGTATAATTCTCATGGTTATATTTTGCTTTTTGTTTACATTTTCTTTTCTTTGTTTTATAATATTGAGATTCTCTAACTTGAAGTTGATTTTTCTTTTTATTTTTATGGTGTTTCTATGTGATGTATAATTCTCATGGTTGTGTTTTGCATTTTGTTTACATTTTCTTTTCTTTGTTTTATGATGTTGAGATTCTCTAACTTAATATTAATCTACCAAGGAGAGTGTGTTTATTGGGTATATAGAGAGATCAGAGATGATATATCTACTACCAAGTTAGTCAATATTCATTTTTTTTTTGCATCAGTGTAGTTAATTTCCTATTAATGAAGAACAAAATTTTATGAATGACCGTCTTGACAAGTATCATAGGTGCGTTAATTTTGATCGATCTTCTCAACATGTATCATGAGCTCAAGGATTGAATGTCTGTTTTGATGTTTATCATAGATATAATGTATACTGAACCTTACAAAAGATGAAGTTTTCAGATATAACTTTTTCATATAAAAAAAAAAACAAGTCATACCTAAAACCATACACAACTTTTCATGTCCAACGATTTCTCTTGCATGGCTTCTGGATATATTGTCCTCCAATAAAAGATTAAGCATTTTTGGGTGGTCATCTTAATTGTTAGAGATTTCAATACCCATCATATTTTTGCATTCTATATTTTATAAATGGATTAAAGACATTTACATTCCTACAAATATAGGTAATCTCATATATGTCACTGTCAAAGTTGGAGCACACATACAAGTCCCTAAGAACTCATAAAAACTCAATTATCATCCCTGGAGGAAATTTTCATCCAAATTAACAGAATATTTTTAAAATATTTCATTACCATGTATTTGTGTAGGCATTATAGTTTCTATAAATAATCATATATACAAATTAATCCACACAAAAAATCAAATTACCTTTATAGAGCTTTTATATTTCTTCATCTTCTACTTTGACATTGTTTGGAGGGGTTTGAAAATTAAGGATAATTTAGTCATTTTCTGGTACGAGTTAGAGTGAACTAAGATAATTTGAATTGTGATTAAATTTTGTTGAGGATAGGAATGTATACGGGATTTTGTAAGTTTTCAAGAACTTGTATATCTGCCCCAACTTTTATAGAGATTTATATAAGATTATCTATATTTACAGGGACATAGATGTCTTTAACCCTTTATAAATATATGTGTGTGTCCTTATATATATATATACTCAATTAGTATTATATATACTCACTCGCATATAAATTAACCACTCTGTGGGCATATGTATTATAATACATACCGAAATTGTAGGTGATCAAAATGCATTGGATTAATAATAAGTTTTTATCATGTACTTATCTCAACAAATGCATTGGATTAATAATAAGTTCTTATCATGTACTTATCTCAACAATTGCCATTATATTATAAAATACGTATTGCCGATCCTATATATATGTATAGAAAAAAACATCATTAGAATATAAAAATGTATAACAATTATTAACGGAGACCAAGATTGTAGATCTCATAAACCCTAGGCCTCTGTTTGGATAGAGAATTAAGTTATTTTGAGGTTTATAACTATTCTAATATAAATAATGATAAAGTAATATTTTGTTTGGGTGTATTTTGAATTATTTTTATTAGGAAATGAAAAAAGAAAGTTTTTGTTGTTTGGATGAAATGTGAATAAGGTGTGAATAAGAATTTATAAAATGAAAAAAATAGATTTAACAATTGATTTATAAGAGATTATGATAGTTGATTTGGAAGTGGACCCACATATTCTTTTGGGTTGAATAACCTGGAATAACATAATCCCAAGTGTTACCTAGAATCCATATACCACTTTATACCAGTTAATTCTAGCATACAGATTCTCATTTATTTCAGCCTTCCAAACACCCATTTTGAGACTATTTCGACTAATTCCCACTTATTTCGGGCCCTATTCTGGAACCAAAGGGGGGCTAGGGGCGTTTAGGTAGTGGAATATGGGGAGAATAGGAGGGAATAAGGAGATGATAGGCTTAGAAATCTATTTGGGTATAACAAAATGGTGGGTATAGCTGTGCCAGAATAGGTGAGCATAAATTGGTATTGTATTACAAGTCCCCCTAGAATTGTGTTATTTCACTCAATCCATTCAATTGGTGTAAAGGGATACCACTGTCTAATCTACTATCATCACATTTTATAAATTAGGGGATCACAAGTCAAATCATATTTTTACCTCTTATAAATCATTATCCACACTCTATTCACGTTATATCCACAACTTATCCATGATCAACCAAACAATAAAAACTTCATTATTATATTTCTCAACGAAAGTATAACTAATAACACAATAAAAAGAAAATCACTTATTACACTAATATGGTAATTTATTCCGAGAATACTCATAAACCCAAAGGCTGTATAGGGTGTGACATAGGCTTATTCGTCTGTGATAGCTATATCGAGATAGATAACAATTCATGTTGAATAAGCAAATTTTTGTTTGGTTGCATTTTTTGTTATTCTCATTGAAAAACATAAAAGTGATTTTTTGTTGTTTTGTTCACCTTGGATAAATTGATAATAAGTGATAGATAATGGATGGATACTAAGGCCCTGTTTGGATTGAGGAATTGAGTTATTCTGGATAGATAATTATGCTACTATAAATAACAAATCTACATGAATAAGAGATTTTCTGTTTGGTTATGTTTTTTTATTCTCATTGGAAAACGTAAGAATAAAGGTTGAATTATTTGGTTTATAAAAAATAAAATATAAATAAAGTGTAAAAATGTTGATTTGACATGTGGGTCCTTTGATGTATAAAAGATGTTGATAGATGATTTGATGTGATAAGGTATAAGAAGTTGATTTGACATATGGGCTCATGGGAATAAATAAACTGAGTATAGTTTATCCTAAAGGATTACTTAGAATTGTTATACTCTCTTATACTCGTTTAAACTGGCTTAGTAATACCAAATTATACTCTGCAAACAAATAGTTATTTTCCCTATCCATTCTTATACCACCCTTATTCTCGCTTAACTCGCTATCCAAACGAGGCTAAGAGTTTACAACTTTTTTAATGATAATTATACCTTAAATAAATGTGAGATATGTGTGACTGATTTAATAAATGTAATAGTTTTTAGAATGTGTGTGTGACTGTTAGGTGAGATATTTTTTTTAAATGACAAAATAGGGTATTTTTATCCATTGACATATATAAGTTTTGATAAACAATTCTAACATTTCCTTAAAATAGTTATAAGACTTTATTCTAATTTATCCAGACATAATTATCAAGATTTATCTAAAAAAAAATAAACAGCTAATAAAGGTTGTTCTCCTGTATTCACTCATATTTTTTTGTTAATTCTCTATCATAAACTGGAAGGCAAAATAATTTGTCTATGTCCAACGGAACCTAATACTTCAAAACAATATTTATCACATCACAGGGTGGTCCAGGCACAAGAAAAACCCAAGCTATGTCACAAAAGTCTTACAGAAGTTGTGATATTTTTATCTCCCACGCATACACACATCCTATTAAGCCCTAGCACACAACAGGTCACTGAAAAAAAAAGTCTATATATGAGGCACGTGAGCCATGCACCCACCACACGTGCACCATCACCATAGGCCTTGTAGACCATGAGACTAGTTTGGGTGTAAAGTTTTGAAGATAAATTGTCCAAATTTTAAAGATAAAAAGTTCATCAATTTTGTTTATATTCACATTTGTTAAAATTATGATAAAAATAAGAGAATTTTATTTCAACCTTTAAGTAAAACAAAAAATTTCTATTTTTATTCTAAAATCGGGACAACTATCTGCATTTTATATTAATTATTTTTTATACTAAACGGGATAAATTATTCTCCCCCTAATTTATCTCCACAGTTATCCGTTATCTCATCATTTATTCCTTTCCTGATAGAATCGCTAACCCTATCATGCACACGTGAACTAGTCAATTTGTAATCCTTCACATCATCACATCCTTCTCATGCACGAAGTTCTCTTCATCTAACTATATATTAAGCTTTCAACACTGGAAAGAAACCCATAGAGGACCACAGGCCATTCATTTCAAGAATTTTAATTGATTGAAAGTTGGCTTGAGTACATCAAAACTTTTTTATCCTTGCAAAGGGGGTTGATCCACGTAGCCTGTTTTATAGCTTTGTCTGCATTCCAGAAGTGATCCTCCACTGTCTACATATTGCGATAATGCAGTATGTAACGTGATAGCACAGTGTATATAAAAAATTTTAAAAATTAATTTTAAAAAAAAATGCACTAGTGCATCTTAGAGTATATTTCAATTTTTATTATAATAATATTTTATTTTATAAAAATGGTGACATCATTTTCCCTTTGCAAAACAACCTAGGTTCTTGGAGATCCTTTTGGTGGGCTAAATCTTTGGGGCCTTCAAACCAAGCCCAAAGTGGGCTAATGTTTTCAATGGGTTTCTTCTTAGATAGTTACTACAGCCCATCAAGGGATCACAATGGGCTGGCTCTAGCCAATTGGACTAGGCTTCAGACAACACAAAGGCCCTTTGTTATTAAAATTTGGATTCATAATTAATAATTCAAAAACAAGATAGGATTGAGCAAGTTAAGTTCCTGGTTTATATACTCTACTATGTCAGTATATATTGACTACAAAAAAATGTAAAAATATATGTACACACATGTAATTCATTCAAAAATATACTTCACTTTTTTGTAAAATAATGTATTTCACTAACCTTATGCCATATGCAAAAATGACTATTCATTCTTCTGAGTTAAGAGAAACGAGTCATTTGAATCATTAGAAATGAATACTTTTTCTCAATCAAATATGTGAGATAAAGGGTATTTTATCACATTTTCTTTTGAAGAAAGGGTATTTTATCACATTAAATTCTGTTAAAGAAGTTCATGAATCTGGTATATATGAAGACCTTCACAAGTTTTAATGCTTTGATATGGTTCCAATAAAATGGATATGCTTATCTGGCCCGGCAAGAATCTCTGAGATATTAATATTAATTTGATTGCTAATAAAATATGAGTATTTAAAGCTTCTTCCCCATCAAATTAAGATAAGATAAGATAAGATAAGATACTAATATTCCTTTCATCAAAGTATAGCATCACATACCAATATGGAGTTCAAAAGGCATTATGTCCAAGAAACTTGGGCATCCTTTTTGAACAATAAATCCACAAAATAAATAATTCCATAAAATTGTCCAATTTAGTGGCTTTAACTGATTGGTAGGAAAAACATGTAAAAAAAACTTGAGCTACCAAATTGATAGAATTTTTGGATAAAATTTAACCTGAATTGCATAGAGGGATAGATTTGAGGCTCTCCACTAGACACAGTCTCCTCCAATAATGTGGTCTCCTTTGCCTTCCCCAACCCTACAAAATAATACAGAACAAAAGACATTCTTCTTTTCTTCATAACCACAGCCCATACTTCCATTAAAGGACCACTCAATAACACATTTTTTCCCCACCACTAATGGTGTTTCATATAGGGAAATTCAAATGTGTCTACATAAACCCTTTTTAAATTCTTGAAATCTCCACATACCCTATATATTTTATTAGAAAGCAAGCCATGTTTTGAAAGGATTGAATTGAATACGATGCATGTAGGTCATATAGGAGACAAGCTTTGTAGGGTTGGGAATATGATATTCAGAGTGCATTAGTCAAAAAACACAATGCACAATGCCATTCAAAGATTGTTTTATGGTCACCCAAATGCATGAAAATGGCCGACAACAATGCAGTTTGGAGTGCATTAACTAACCACCACCATTATCTTTAGCATTCTTTTAGACAAACCAGTGAAGTTAAAATCATATTATTTGGCCTCACAAAGATATGGCAAACCCTAGTCATTTTAAGTGGAGAATATGACTAGGGTGCGTTTGAAAAATAGATATTCATTTTAAAGTGATTATTGAAAATAGTTTTTCCAAAAAACATATTTTTATCAGATTTTTAAAAAGTTGTGTTCCACTTTCTAAAAAGATGTGATTGTAAGAACATTAAACATGATTCATGCAAAACAAAATCCCAAAAACTACCCAAACTTATTTTCCAACTTTAATCAAGTCCAAAAAAACTTCATCCAAAAACAACCTCCTAATTTAGGATTAAATCTTCTCTACATTATTTACAAAATGTGATGTCTTTAAAACACTTCTCTTATAGAAACTAGGAAACAAAATAACTTAAAAAACATTTAGGGTTTTGACAAAGGAATAAATGTTAATAAAGGATAACTACGAGGATAAGTGAGTGGAAGACAGCTTATCCCCGTTTCGTATAAAAAAATAATTGAGATAAATTACAAACAGTTGTTCTAATTTTGAAATGAAAATAAAAATATTTTGTTCCACCTAAAGGCTGAGATATCATTTATCACCACTTTTTATCTTAATTTTAACAAATATAAATATGAACAAAATTAATGGATTTTTTATCCCCTCAAATTAGGACAACTTATTCTCAAAACCTTATTATCCCTTTACCAAACTAACCCTGAGAAACTCCAGCTAATGACATCTTAATTCAGGCGGATCTCTATCTGGATTATATCTGTTTTTGTTTTCTATTGACATATCAGTCCCCAACGAGGGCCAGAAATCAGTCCTGATCAGATCTCATTTATCAAGAATTAGGGTTACAATAAGGTTGATCAGATGGTAGGTCTTATGAAAGCCTTTCAAAGTACATAATGAACAATCCATACAACATCCAACAATGTCCATGCACCAGGCATGGATCAAAGTAATTCTGCAAATCTTCGATGTATTTTTATGTTTGTTAAAAGTTAGACTCACTTCTAGCAGGCCAGTCAGTGAGAACTTAAGTTCTTCAACAAAATAGATCAAACGTAAAAACAGAAAGGATTCTTCATGGAAATCCAGAGATTCAAGCTTCATTACCACACAAAAACAAACCCACATAAAACTGAAGGTCTGAAGCATTTGAAGGACATCAACAAGGCTGACACATAACATAAAGTTGTTCTTTTCAGAAAACACAGAGAGAAGTCATAGTTAAGCCTCTGTGGGCGTGACAGTCTACCAGGATGACTAACAATACTTTATAGAGGTTCTTAAGCTTAATTTATACGTCTTTTTTTCTCAAAATGCAACGAGAATCTACCTCTCTTAACTTCACACAAAAGACCAATTAACAAACATGAAACAGATGCAGTGGGCATTCTCTTCTTCATTCAAAACCTTCCATGCGACTGCTCTCTCATAAGACACAGGCCTTCCCATGCTTGATAAACAGACCCCGCCTTGAAGGCACGCAAATCCCTGGTCAAACAATGGAAAGAATCAAACGGAGGGGCAGGGTGCCGTGAAACTTGAAGTAGAGAATTATATGCATGGTTAAGAGATGGATTTAGTGAAATAATGCCAAATATCTTGATCAATGTGTGATGTTATACAAATTATAGACTCATGTACACTACTATGTCAATATAATATACTCTACTAAGAAAATTTTTAAAATGTATGTAGTGTGTACTACAGTTGTTGTGAATGCATGTACTTTATTAGACAAAGTATATACTTCAAAACAATATATATAAAAAAATCAAAATGTCTTAGGTCTAAAAAAGTGACTATATGAATGACCAAGTGTAACATTTCCCTTTTATGCTTGCGTAGAGAGATGCATTTGGTGACACAATGCCAAATACCTTAAACAATGCAATGCAATAAAATTTATTGCAATTATTCCAACTCTATTTCTTGAAAGTTATAGAGTACCTGCTGCATGATCTGTGGGAATTCATTGCAAAGTGTCTTCCGCCCATGATCATCGAATATCTTCTCCAGAGTTATGTCTTGCAATGCGACCAATGTTGTCTCCAGCATGTCCAGACCTGCTTGGTTTGCAAAGGTGAACACAGGCAACACCTACATGAAAAAAAAAACCAAAAATGAACATCAGCAAACAAAGCATAAAAACTCGAATTTTTTATAGGGTATACTTTTCTCATAAGTTTTCTTTGTTTCAAAGTGACTTGTCAGGATGTGTTTCATATTATAGTGAAGTGTACAAGGGCAACATGTCCAACCCTATGAAAGGTTCATTGAGGATGCCATCGACGAGGAAGAAACGATATCAATTAAGTATGCATATGTAATTAACAATTGATGTTTGGTCCTTAAAGAAACATAAGCATGCAAAAAAAAGTCTACAAGCAGAACCTTCAAGGAGCAGCACATGATGGCGTCTGAGTGATGCCAAAGTGTTTTGAGAATAGATTCTCCGCCTTCATTACTTGGCTTGAGAAGCTCTGCACCCAAATGGCACCTGTGGACAAAACAAGCATTAAATACAAAACAAACAAATTATCATCAAAAAATCCTCTCCATAGCTGAAGTTACATTAAACTATATTATCATGCTATTATAGCACATCCCCCCAAATAAACTTGGTAGAGTTACTTAAGGATTGCCCATAGAACATACTTGGTTCAGTAGAACTGCAGTACAGTAAATATGTTGTTTTATCGCTTAGTGCACATACTCATTATTTTCATATTTAGAAGAAAAGTCAACCTTACTCCAAACAATGATAATAGGGCACAAGTTGTGCACAAATTTTAATTTATATTCATACATGATACAATATGTAAACTTTACAATTACTTTCCATACAGACAAATCTATTCATATTCCAAGACCATACAGAACTATTGAGAATATGCGCGAGTAAAATTAATGAATGTTTTCCTTTATTTTTTTATATAAAAACATGGAAGGCACACCTGTAACTACAGCATATCCAACGAGCCAGAGTGAGTGCTTCAGGACTCCCAAGTGGTGGACAAAATCCAGGAGATGAACCAAGGCGTGAGGGAGAGAGTGCCAATGCCACCCTTTGAACAGATGATATAATGCTTCTGACGTATTGCCGAGCCATGGATGCAACATTTTCTTGCATCTGGTTCTCAAAGGCAAACTGGAATGCAATAGTCATCACGGACCTCATGTTCCCACCATTTCCCGAACTATCACCAGAAATTCTATTTCCATTCGACCCAACTTCAAGTGCAGAAGCAAGGTCCAGTGTGCGATTTGGACTTGATGGATCCTGAATGGAATGATGGAATCATCAGCACATGAAAGATTTTGCCAACTTTAACAATGAAATTTATGTTATTATGTCACATGAAAACACAATATTTTTGTTTAAAATGATTTTGGATCACCATGAAGTAAATTGTACTCACCGAACCAATGTCGAGGGGAATGATGCGGAAACCAGAAGGTAGAAGTGGTGCATCATCGGCAAAAGATGCATCGATGGGAGCAAATATGAGTTCAGCACAGGTGCCAACAGCATTCTCATCTACTCCACTGCAAAGCTACAAGACCAGTAGAACAAAAACGGGCAATCAGCATGTATGAGAAACATAGTCATCTGCCAACAATCCACATGTATCATACCAATCTTTCTTCCTATTTATAATTCAAAAAGAATAAGCACAGAAACAGTAAGCCCCCTTTGGAAAACGGAATGGGCGAGTATAAAGATAGTATAAGAATGGATAGGAAAAATGATTGTTTGTTTGTAAGGTATAACTTGGTATTATTAAGCTAGTTTAAATGAGTATAAGAGAGTATAACAATTCTATGTAACCCCTAGGATAAACTATACTCAGTTTATCTATTCTCATGGACCCCATGTCAAATCAACTTTTTACATCTTATCACATCAAATCACCTATCAATACCTCTTATACATCAAAGGACCCACATGTCAAATCAACTTTTTTACATTTTATTTATATTTTATTCTTTATCAACCAAACAACTCAACTTTTATTCTTACGTTTTCCGATGAAAATAAAAAAACACAACCAAACAAAAAATCTCTTATTCCTGTAGATTTGTTATCTATACTAGCATGGTTATCTATCCAGAATAACTCAATTCCGCTATCCAAACGGGGACTAAAAGATTACAGATGGATAAAAATCCGAATGCACAAAATAAGGCCCACATGATGCTAAATTTTAAAATTAGGAAATGGTAAGACTCAGTCACATTCACCAACCAAAACTCAGACCTCACATGTTTTCATTTTTTTTTTAATAGTAAACATCATCTAACGAGGTATATATTTTTATAAAAAGTGCATATCGCTCCATTTCGAGTTGAATGAACTCATTTTTAGTAAGTATAAGAAAATATTTAATGAGGTATATACAACATTTAACGAGGTATATGCGAACGAGGTATATGGAACTGTGTTTTAGACTGAGAAAAAAATGAATGTAGCACCACTCTTTAAAATTAGAAACCACCCCCCCCCCCCCCCA
Organism: Acorus calamus; assembly: GCA_030737845.1. Lineage (NCBI taxonomy): Eukaryota > Viridiplantae > Streptophyta > Magnoliopsida > Acorales > Acoraceae > Acorus > Acorus calamus. The sequence goes on along the minus strand of CM060863.1, from coordinate 10,337,006 downwards.
CCAAAAAAAAAATTGTCTTATTGATATGACAAGATATGTTTTAAAAAATCACATTTATTAAACATGCATTTACTTTTTAGAGAATAGCAGAAATATTTTTTCTGGTGGTTCATCACTATTAATGATTTATATAGAATCTCACAGTGTTGTACATGAAATTAAATATGAATTAACTTTTCTTAGCTGACGGTTCTTATTTCAAATTCAGATTGCTGGAGGAAAGCTATGTGTAGTCTAAGATTGACCCAACATTTTCTGGTTAAAGCTTTAAAGCTTTCCAAAGAATTTTCAAGTCATACGCACAGGATTTAGATTTTAACCCCCCGTTTGGGGTGGAGAATAAATGGTTGATAAGGGAGAATACAATAGAATAAACTCCAAACAGCTGTTTGTTTGACAAGAATAAACCTTGTTAGTTATGTCTGGATAAACTAGGATAAGGCCTGATAACTATTCTAAGAAAATGGTGGAATTGTTTATCAGGGCTTATCTATGCCAATGGATAAAAATACCCTTCTCTGTCATTTTAAAATATTTATCTCACCTAATACTCTCTGCACACATTTCAAAAACTGTCACATCTATCATATCACACTCATATCTCTTATACTTATTCCCAAACACAAATAATTTATGCAGGGGTATAATTGTCATTTAAAAAGTCATAAACTCTTATCCATCTCTTATCTACCATTTATCCTTATTTTATTCAAGGTGAACCAAACAACAAAAATATCAATTTTACGTTTTCCAATGAGAATAATAAAAAAGACAACCAAACAAAAATTTACTTATTCCACATGGATTGTTATCTATCCCAGTATAGCTATCAAGGGCAAATAATCTTATGTCACACCCCAAACGGGCCATAAGAAAGCACCAAGTGACACCTATCATTGTCATATGTTAAATCTTTAAGATAACCTTATTTACTTCTTTCAGATATAAGAAAATGACGTAACTAAAAATAATACTTACTTGAAGGAGAAAGAGATCCCTAGGCACAATGGTATCTTGAAAATGGCTGATGTTCTCCAATTTAAGCACTTCTAAAAACTGTATTAAGTGCAAAGTTGTAGCAAAAGTCATCATTAGTCTAAACAAAAAAAAAGATTAAATCTAATAATATTAATAATGAATGAAAATACAAGAGAGGAAAATCACCTCTTCATGCTCGAGGGTATGAGCCAGAGGAAGAACAACCTGCCCCCCAAAGCTTCCAATTCTAGAGCCTGGTAAAGTACAGGGAATGGATTGGACCACTGAAGCTGAGTAAGCATCTATGTTACAGTCTGCCCATTCTGACCGGTGCTCCCGCAGGAACCTAACTAGCACCGCTGGAGGTACATTCTGCAAGATAAAAATATGGAGGTTGATGGCAGACTAAATTCAGAAATATGGATGTTGATGGCAGACTGAATTCTAAGATAACAATATTAGAATCAAATATCCTGAGGATAATACAAATTACTTCACCTAGCTCATATTTGAAAATAAATCACCTCATCTATTGCGTAGATGAATACAATTTAACCAAACTTTATTCCAATCTGAGACATACTTAGAATGCTTTACATGATTCACTTCAGGCATTTAACAAATGAATGACGAACTATTGGCAATCTTACTGTTTACATGCAGCCAAATATTTTCAATTAAATTCGTGAAAAAATAGAGATACTAATCTAATAAACACAAGAGGTTCATCAAAGTAAGTTTTGCAGCAATTCGAAGTATAAGTTTCAATCTTTTTTGAAATTCTACATTAATTTTCATGAGGATTTAATTTTCAATAAAACCGTAATTTACAAACCTGAAGAAGCATGGACGCCTTGGCACACAGGACAGAAGTATTCACCGTTGGAAATCCATTAGCAAAAGCAAGATTCACTCCCAACATCTTGCTAGGAGATGAGTTGACAAGAATAGTGACATCATCTATCCCATCATTTCCCATCAGAGACCAACCCTCATCGGTGAACCCATTGAGTGCCTCGTTAAAACCCCTGCAAGCTTTCATATGTCAGACACCTTAAGAGGATTAACAAGCCCAACAAGATAACTTAAAACTGCTTCTATCATGTTCACCTGCTAAGCCTCTGACTCAGTGCTCTTAGAGCCACAGGTTGCCTACCCCAGCCAGTGTTGTTGGAATGTGTAACTTCATGTGAAATTTGCCTAAGGTGGCGTAAGGCCTATACAAAACAATAAAATATATGAATGATTGGCTGTAAAAAATGTTATGCTCAATCCTTTTTGCAGCCCCGTTTGCAGGGGGCACATGTTTTGATTTTTTTGAAGTATATACTTGGCTGATAAAGTACATTCTTTTACAGAATGAAGTACATATATGAAACTAAATGCATAGTTATTTTTTTGTATTTTTACAATATAGTATATCCAGACATAGTAGGTTAGGCAATTTCAAATATTGCATTGGTGAAGTAATTACTGTAAAATGTGACAGGCAATGCGCCCTGGTTTGTAAAACGGAATGAGTGTATATATGCCCTGGTTTGTTATCTTTGTTATACAGCAGATTATGTGACAGTCAATGTTCTTAATGAGATAATAAATCTCTACCAACCATTTCTTTAAAATCAATTAAAAAACTATTGCAACCCAAGCTTTATATAGTCGGTCAGTACTATCTACTTTTATGAAATGTAATTTCTACTCAACCAAAATAAATAAATATTAAAAAAAGTTGCTCACCGCCATTGTTGTCTTCTGAGCAAGCACAGTGGATGATTCATAGAGAGGACGCAAGACTTCAGGCACACTCCATGGCTGGTTCACATTAGTAATGAGAAATTAGCACATCAATAAGGCTGAACATGTGTATAAACTAATGCTTATGATTTCCAATATATCTACTATACCTCCAAATCCATATGATCAACAATATGTATTATTGATCCACCCCCTTCACATGGGCGTATGAGATATCCACTCGGAAGCATTTCGGCTCTTGCAAAAGGCTGCACCAATGGCATGCTCGGACCTCCCTGTGTGTTGCTAAGTGATCTTTCGCATACCTACATGTGACAAAAAAAGTTTCAAATGTGAGAATACTCTATGAAACATATAACATGAAGCCCTTTGATCGCTATGAACAATGAAAATATTACATACCACAAGACTACCATCATCTAGAATGGAAGTATATCGGAGCAACCAGAAGTCACGGGCAGGAGCTAATGTTGTTGGAGCATATATCTAGGTCCCAAAAAACAGAAATAGCATGTCAAATTCATGTATGATATTCACCTTGCTCCTGGGACAGCTCCAACAAAATTACAATGCATTCCAAAAGAAAAAAACTGTCACCTGCATGTAAAGCAACTCAATGGTTCCACCATTGGCAGTGGGTAGCACGTTGATAACATCCACAGAACGGCAATCACGAAACCATGATGGCCTATCTTTGAGGGTTTCTGCGACCTGACATACATAGAAATAGTACACTAAAACGGATTCAATATAATTCGAAGTCTAATATACAGGGAAAGATCAAAGAAACGAACAAGAATGAACTTACCTTGGCCGGTTCAAGACCTACCAAACCGCAAGCTCGTGCTGCTACTCCAGGGCAACCATGTGAGATAGCAATGATTCCAATGGAATCCGGACCAGGCTGCATAAAGCAAGATAAGATCAAATGAGCATCAATAGAGAGAAATTTCAATTGTGGAGAAAAAAAAAACTGACGCATTTTTTATCAGGCAAAAATGTTGGAAACCTAAGGCCCAGTACTTCTCCAAAATCAGCTTTCGAATAATTTCCAAAACAGGTGTTTTTAAATTTAAGCTTTTGATTTTAAATTTTGGTTTTCATGTGAGCTTTTATGAAAATCTAGTTCAAAGCAACTTTCAATAAAAAGTTGTTTGAGAGCGGTTTTTATGAAAAAGGTGTTTTTGAGAGACATGGAAGAACAGCCATGACCCAAAAAAAAATGATGCCCACCCAATGTCCTCTAGCATAAGATCTCTCATAAATTAAATTCTTGATCAATAATTAAGTCCTCAATCAGATAATTAAACACACACTGGAATGGGCTCACCTTCATCCCAGGCATTTGGACCCACTCGACAGCGGTTCCGGTCGCCTTTGAAAGAAACTCTGCTAAAGTCTCTTCTGCAATGGACATGAGTCTACAAAGAAACACAAGCAAAGGAACCTCATAAGCTACCCAATTCTTCCCAAAAAGAATGACATTTCAAGATAAAAGATAAATAAAAAAAATCACTCATACCCAGCAGGACTAGCATCCCTCGGCGGATGCTGAGGCGTCAAATGGTGCTGACCGCTCGTCACCACCGACTCACAGCTTGTATCGGTGGTGGCTAATGCCGTCTGCAAGACCCATCACAAGATAACAAATTCAGACACCAAATAATATCCCAAGTAAGCAAAAAATGAACAAAAAATATAGAAACCCAATCTCACATTCTGTGTTTGTTGGCGAAAGTATCCATTCTCATACACCAATTGCGAGACCTGCTTCTGCAGCCGATCATTCTCTTCCATCAACAGCTTGTTCATCGCCGTTAGCTTTCTATTCACCGCTTGGAGGCGCGATGCTTCCTTCCTCTGCTTCTCTCTGCACCTGAAACAAACAAACAAGAAAAACTTCAGCTTTTCACACCCAAAGAAGGTAAACCCAATTGGAGAATGTCATGATTGAAATACCTCCTGTTCTGAAACCAGACTTTGATCTGCTTGGGCTCGATGTTGGACAATATCGGGCAATCCCGGATGAGCTGTTGGCGACGGATCGAACTCGGCTTCGGACACTCATGGTAGAGCCTCTCCAAGGCCTCGACTTGCTCCGGCGTGTACCGGACATACTTGCCATTGTCCAACCCACCCTTCCCTTCCTTGCAAGATGTCACCGCCATCATCGCTTACCGGAGATCACTCACAGAGCCAAAGAAGGAGAACTGACAATTGGGTTCTTCAGAAAACCCACCAAAGAAGTGATTTTTGGGAGACCCAAACAACTACTGAAGCAGATATGAGGATTGGGCCCTTCAAAAATTATCCAAATAAGCGGATTTCAAACTCTCCTGGCTTCAGATCCCAACTACGAATGAACCCATTGAATCCAAACAACGGAAACCTCGAAGTAAACGAAGGAGGGATTTAAAAGAGATGGGTTTCACGGATTCCCAAAATGCCTCTCATGTTCCTCAAATGCAAACCAGACAGCACAAGACACTAAGAACAGACTCTCAGGGGATTTTCGAGATCGGAACCTATGATAATAAATTCATTAAAACCCCACAAAACCCTAATTTTGCTTCGATCTCAGCGAAAACAACGAAAAAAGGACGCTTTATTTCATGCTTTTTCAAACTAATAAAAGAGAGGGAGAGACGACGAGAAGCAAGTGATTCTCAAACCGGCCTTGGAACCCGAACCGATCAGTCTCGATCGGACGGCGGAGATCGCCTGATCTCCTCCGCTTTTTGGCTTGTCTTCCGTCCGTCGGTCCGTACTGTCCGGGGCATGTCGGGGGCTCTTCTCTTTAATGAGGGGTTTAAATAAAAATCGAGTCTTTTTTACCCCCCTTCGATCGATCTCGAACTTGGAATCGCTTGAAAAATCGAAAACCGAAGAGGGGGTGGTGATTTGGAACTTTTTATTGTAAAAGCTTTGGTGGTGCTTCTACTGTTGAAGCCCTCTCTCTCTCTCTCTCACTGTGAAGCTGTACAGCCAGTACTGTTGTGGAGAAAAAGCGCGGTTGGGGTTCATATAGACTTGTTTTTATGACAAAAATGACCCTCTCTGTTGCTTTATTGACAGGAGGTCCTAAGAGGGGAGGATTGGGGAAATGACATTGTTGCCCCCTTATTGAATTTATATTTATGCAGGGTTTAGTTTTGCGATTAGAAAGTTTTTGCGTATGTAAGAAGATGATTTTGTAATCGTGCAACCAAACAATTTTGTAATTGTAACTACTTATAAACATATTTTTAAAAAAATAGTATCCAAAAACACCGATTGAAGAAAATTGAGAGAAGACAGCTTCCTGCATAATCAATTTTAAACCCAATATTTATAGATAACGGATGAATTATGACTATTATTAGTAAAACATAGAATGGTATGAATCCAAAATAGATTGTGGATCAAAGCTCTTATGATAATAAAATCAAAAAATGATTGAAACCATTTTTCTTCACCTTCTATACACATGTATCGAACAGAAGACCTCTAGAAGGAATAATATCATTTTTACCTGGCGTTCAAGGATATTTATGTGAGATTGGATTTAATCAGTGCTGGATCTCATCTATCTATGTTTAATCTCGTTTGGTGACACGCATTCCTTTCATATGTTAAATATATGATGAGAACATAAAAATATACATATTAATTTTCTTTGTTCTATTATATAAGTATACATAATATGTCACAAAAAAACATAATATCTGTATATATATATGAACAAAAGCAAGGACAAAAAAAATATTAACATAATTTTTTTCTTTTATAAATTCTAAATGCTCGTTGTGTGGTGTGGGACTCGGCATTCAGATAAACAAGAAGCGGTAGAAAAACAATGTTTCGATAGTTTCTCAAAAGCGAAAAAAACTATCCTATAACTCAATTTTTTTTGAAAACGCAAACACTATATTCTTGTTTGGATCCACATTGACGATATTTAACCGCGTATCTCAACATGCCCTAAAACCAAGTGGGGTCCATGAGAGGAAGCATGCTCACTTGGTAAGAGGGGGTATTGTGGGTAATGAAAAAATGGAAAGGGCAAAGGATGCGTGTAAAGTAATTAAAAAATAAGAGGGGCAAAAAGTAAAAAAGGAGGGAGAGTGGGGAGGCGTGGCGAGGGTTGCGTGGGTCAGAGAGGACATAATCATAACCTCTTTGCATGCGTCTCGATATTACTTCCCCCACCTCTTTCTCTCTCTCTCTCTCTCTCTCTCTTATAATTTTAAATAATATATATATATATATATATATACATTATTATAACAGTCTTTTCTTATACCCAAAATTTTCTTATACCCAAAATAAATCACCATAGTCATGTCACGCATCAACATAACATTCATCATAACATGCATACAAAATGGATTTAACGTCATGCTGTCATGGTGATGGCCTGTCAAAGTTTTTTCTTTATTTCTGGGAGGGGACGTAATCTGATTTTTTTTACATCTGTTTCTAACCACTAGATAAAAGATACAGATATATTTTTATAAATAAATATTTAAAAATAAATTTTATCATAATATAAGGAGAGAACAGCTTTATGTAAACTCAGTTTTTCAAAAAAAAAAAAAATTCTCAAATTCATATCCAAATCCCCCCCCCTAAAATTAAAATCAAGTAATATTTATCACATCAAAGATTGAATGGAATCATGTGTGTAGGTTAAATTGATACAAAATAAAATGATGTTTTTTTTTATTCCCCGTTTGAATAGCGGAATTGAGTTATTTTTTATAAATAACTATGCCAATATGTAAAATAAATCTACATGAATAAGAGATTTTCTATTCAGGTTTTGTTTTTTTTATTCTCATTTGAAAACGTAAAAATAAAGGTTAAGTTGTTTGTTTAATAAAGAATAAAATATAAATAAAGCGTAAAAAAATTAATTTGACTTGTTGACCCTTTGATATATAAGAGGTGTTGATAGGTGATTTGATGTGATAAGATATAAAAAATTAATTTAACATGTGTGCATATAAGAATAGATAAAGTGAGTATAGTTTATCCTATAGCTTATTTAGAATTGTTATACTCTCTTATACTTGTTTAAACTGACTTAGTAATACTAAGTTATACCATGCAAACAAACAACCATTTTTCATATCCATTCTTATATCATCTTTATACCACCTTTATACTACCATTATACTCGCTTATTCCGTTTCTCAATTGGAGGCTTAGTGAACATGACAAAATATCAACCAAACATAAAAAACAAATTATTTATTTTCATAATAATCATATAAAAGGAGAAAGTGTTTCCTTTCATGGAAAAATCCAAATAAATCTCATAAACTATCTGAAATCTATATGCCCCTCCTTGATTATTTCTAAAATCTATATAATCCTTTGAAAATACATATGAAAATACAAATACCCCTGATGTAAATCTAAATAACTTATTGAGTCAAATTTTCATTAAAAATTTAAGAATATTATGTAAATATTTTATTTGATTAATCCTTGTTGAAAATACAATATGCTAAAAATCATCTACAATGTGTTAAAAATATAAAAAAATTATTTGTAAATGATGATTTTATCCATCTGAATATATTATAAAACCCTATCCAGATAAATAAAATCATTATGTACAGATGATTTTTTACAAGGTTTTTGATATACTATGTTCTTAGTCAAGTATAACCAAACAGAATATTCGCATAATATTCTTCATCTATCAATAAAAATTTAATTCAGAGAACTGTTTGAATTAATATAAATGTTTTCAGAGGGTTATAAAAACTTCATGAAAATGCAAGGGGTTATATAGGATTTTAGGACAATTTATAGGGGGCTATATGGATTTTGTCCCTTCCTTTTAATATTACACACATCGGTAGAATGATAAGGTTTATCTCATCTTTTATAATAAATATAATAAATAGAATCACTTACTAAATGATGTCTTAAAAAGATAAAAATGAGAAAATGGACTCACACACCCACAAGTGTGGGTTGTAATACCCATTTTAGGTATTCCTTTTACCAATGAATTAAATTGGATGGAATAATAGAATTTTAAAAAAATCTAAAATACAAGTTTATTCTAATTAATTATATCCAGATTGCAAATAAACAAAAATTTGAATTTATTCACATACATTTAATTTAATTTTTCTTATTTTTTTTTACCAAAACAGATCATGGAGTGATGAAGAACTCAATCCTTCAGTCTAAAAATTTTCATTGTAAATTATTTTAGTAAAAAATACATATAGCCCCCTAAAACATTGTTTATATCTATATAACTCCTCTTTTTGTCGAAAATCTATATAATGCCCTGATTATTTGGGTTATATATCGACATACCACTGCCGTTAACATCTTGAAAACTGGAGTGTAGTTAACTTAAGCACACATTGTTAAATTATATTTTTACACTCATCACTTTCACCCGTACCTAAAAAGAAGAAAAATGAATATAACCCCATTAAAATTTGTAAAAATCCATATCGACCTCTCATTTTTCTGAATATCTATGACCCATTATATATTCTTATAGATAAGCACCTAAATTCATTTTTTGTTAAATTTTAATGAATATTCTTAGCAAATCATATCCATCTAAAGGTGCTGCAAATGCATTTATCCAAATAGGCTCATGGGATTTAAGAAAAATTTAATATAAACTCTCAAAATAACCTAAATATGCCCTCTATCAAAAAAATAGGATACTATGTTTCTTCTTCAATTTGTTAAAAATAAATTATTGTATATTGTTAAGTTAACCACACACAAGTTTTAACTAGGTAACTGAAGAGTTATTTTTTCGTTCAGTCAACTTTATCGGTCGAAGTCTCCTTCTCGAATCCGGACCCGATTAAACATGGAACCTGCACTCAAAAGGTAATCAAGGGGACACCGATGTGGTGCCATCCAAAAGAACTCCGAAGAGATGTATCTGTAAGGGAATTTAAATGTCTATTTCACTAATTATGTGGCTTCATAAAAAGTTAACTCATATAAATTTGGTTACTTCTGTTTGTTGTTAGCCTTCCCTTTTATATGGTTGATGGGCCAGATAGCTATTGGCACTGGCCTCATGGCCGTTGCAACAACTTTCCATTAAGGGCTATTTAGTTGGCGAGTTTTATGATAACCACCTTGCTTTTTGTAAGTAAATATGCTCTTAGTTACCCATGTTTTATGAGTGGGTCTTAGTCATTCACCTAACAGTTACATGTGTTATGGGTGTCTGTCCGTTTTTGAGACCCTCCTCTTGGTCATGGTTTGGTCGATACATTGAGTCGTGCTTGACGTGTACCTAGTCATTCGCCCGCGAGGTGTAAGACCGTACAACCAGATCTGACAATCGAGTTGTGTCTCACATTCTCGGGATGGCATTCGCCCTTGAGGTGTAAAACCATCCGACCAGACCTAGTTCAATATGGTCGTGTCTCACCTACTCGACAGTGTTTGCTCGGTATTCCACTTGTAGGTTCGGATTTTTAGATGTCGGATATGGTAACCCATATCCGTCTAAAATTCGACATGTGTCGTTTTTTAACACGGTGCAGATTTTTTCATCCACAGAAATGATAGAGAGATATGAATTAAGCGAGTAATTTAAAGGGGTTATTTGGATATTTAAAAAAAATGAGGGGTTACTATGTATATTCGCAATCTTTCAAGTGATGTTAAGTAATAGAATATTTCATGAATATTTTTCCTAAATTAACGACAATTTAACTCGAGATTTTTTTGCTTAACCAGGACAATCTTCGGATGTTATATTGATTTTCAGAAGAAAAAAAAAAAAAAAAAGGGAGGGGGTGTGGATATTAGTGAACTTTTAGGGCTGATTTGATAAGGGATCAAGATTATGATAATAAATTATCATAATTTTTAAAAATAAAATGTTCATTAATTTTGTCTTTATTCATTCTTTTTTTAGGGAAAAGATAGATAATTGGTACCTCAATTTCATTGATCGATTTCAAAGTTACAACATTTGAAGACACAGGAAGTAAGAATGTGAATAAAGAAACATAAAAAGAAAGACAAAGTGCCATACGCTGTATAGGGGGAGAACTAGAAAAGAGTTCTCATTCTCTCTCAAATAAATAATACCGACACTCATTCACATTTATTAAAATTAAAATAAATGTTACTTCATCTATTTTTATTTTAAAATTAAGACAATTATTACTTTATTTCAATTTTTTTTTATCAAACAGCTCATTTTTTTTAATTATCCCAATCAATCTTATCACTTATCCATTTTCAAATCAGTCATGTTATAGTATATACATTTTTCCTATTATTTTAAAAGATTGGAGGATACATGAGGGACCCTATGCGTAGATAAGATGGCATGCATGATAAAACCCCACCATGGACACGGAATCTACATGACGGCGTCACATCGTCCTCATAAAATAAGAGAGAGAGAGAGAGATACAGTCGTGATGTCGACAGTCACAGATTGCTCTTTCCCCTCCGTGGGCTCCACTTTGCGGGCGGCGGGGACACCGATCCTGGACCCCTCACACATGACCTGTCCGATGACGTGGCAGACTCCCCGATCCACACACATACATTTTTAAAATTCTTACGGGATCGGGTGCGTTGACCGTTCAATGCATTCATTGTCATTTAATTTTATAATTTTAAAATACAAATTAATTGAATCATAAAAAAAAATATTTTAAAATATAATTACATTCTAAGTTTTATCTTAAAATCTTATAAAATATTTCAATCACAATAAATTAAAAAGATCGGACGGTCACAAATACGTTAAAAAATCAAATTATCTGCATCTAACTCGATTCTTGGTGTTACAAGACAAATCCAAATTCATATACCCATCTGAATTAACTTTCCATTCATAGATGAAAAGGATTATATGAATATTCTACTTCATCAACTTTGATATGAAAACACAATATATTAAAACTCTCTACGATAGATTAAAAATATAAAAAAATCATCTATAAATAATGATTTTACCTCTTAAAATATATTATAAAAATTTATCTTAATAGACAAAATCATCATTTACATACGATTTTTACATTTTATTTGATATATTTAGTTTTCAATCAAAATTAACAAAATAAAATATTGATAGAATATTACTCATTAATAAGAAATTTAACTCATGGGATAATTTGGATTTATACAAGTGTTTTTAGGGGGCTATATGAATTTCAGATAGTTTACTAGGGGGTTATATGGATTTTCCTTATTAATACATTTTTTTGGCTGCTTTGCAGGAGGTTTGTAGGGCAATAGATAGGCGTGCAAATGAGATTTTCATAGATTTGGATTAATGTTTATTATTTTATTAGGTTATAAAATGAAATGTGCAAGCGTGCATATTTTTATTTATAAAATTCAAAAAAACTGGGACCATGTCTATTATCTCACTATAAATAGAGTATAAGTCATTTTCAATTTGATTTTGTTTTTTTAATTATTTTTATGAGAAATGTAATAATGTAATTTTGTTGTTTACTTAATTATGAATATATTGTTGATAAAATGTGAATAGCACATGGATAAAAATTATAAAATGTGAAACAATTGATATAATCCATGGTTCTCTTGATTTATAAAAAATGATAATGAGTGATTTATGCTAGTGAAATAAATTAAGTGAATAACATAATCCAAATGGACATTGAATATCAATACCATTTTTTTCCATCTATTTTGACATGGTTACACACTCTTTCCTTGCAAACAAATATGTTTGGGCGCCGATATTTCCACCCACAGAGTTCTTCAACCCACCCCTTTCAAAAAAGTAAAAATGTGATTTTTTTAAGAGGTGAACACACTCCGATCCATTCAACTTTGCAAAGTCATCCATTATGTCACATGTCGACATCACATAGTCGAACTGGTCACAGAGACGTAATGCCCTCTCTACTACCCATTCGAGTTCGTGTAGTCGTCAGTTATATACTCTGTTCGACATCACAGAGTCGAACATGTCACAGAAACCTAAGACTCTCATGACCCATTTGACTTGGTGAAGTCGTCAGTTATGCAGTGTTTTAAAATCCAACCTCACATGTCTGATTGAACTAGTTAAACATTCACCCGCTTTGAATTTCGGTTTGATTTACCCATATAACCCGATGATATAAAAAATTGGTAAAACTCAATCAACCCACCGATTGAACTAACAGTTTTTGTGAACCGGTTGCAGGTTGATTTTATCGAAGGATTCTTTATTCATAAAAATTGTGATTAATCACTTGTTAAAATATGAAATGTAATAAAAAGTTTAGATTTTATATACTAAAATCATGTTATTATGTTAAGTAAAACCTTTATGCAAAGATTTTTAAAATATTTTATATTTTTATTTAGTAATGATAATTAAAAAAATTATTATATTATAGTTATGTCACGGTTCAAATCCGGTTGACCCAACGGTTGAGCCAGTGACCCTTGACTCGTTCATTTTTCTGGTTTATTGAACTGTTCGATTTTTAAAACATTGTCATTATATCACAGGTTGACATCACATAGTCGAACTGGTCCCAGAGACTTAAGATTCACAAAGAGATATCCAAACACTACATTAAGTGATCTGCCTTTCATGATACTGAACAACACACCATTGTTTGAAGATATCATTTCATTGAGAATGTCATAACACGTGAACACATTGTTCAAAACACAAAGTCGAATGGGTCATAGAGAGAGCCTTAGGTCTCTGTGATCAGTTCGACTCTGTGATGTCAACCTGTGAAATAATGAACAACTTCACAAAGTCGAATGGGTCACAGAGAAGACATTAGGTTTCTGTGACATGTTCGACTATGTGATGTTAAACAAACGGAGTATATAATTGATGACTACACAAAATCAAATGGACCACAGAGATGACTTTAGGTCTCTGTGACCAATTCGACTCCGTGATGTCGACCTGAGACATATTGAACAATTTCACAAAATCGAATGGGTTGGGGTGAGTTCACTCCTTAAAAAAATCACATTCTAATTTTTTGAGAGGGGTGAGGTGAATAGCTATGTGGATGAAATATCGGTGCCCAATATGTTTCTGGGTATATATACCACCACATTCCCCACCTATTCCTCTGCCTAAAAAGAGGATTAGGATCTTCAAAAATTAATTTAGATCAAATATGATTCTTATATAAAAAAAATTAAAATATGTCCAAACTCATTTTCAATGCCTTATTTATTTTTATTTTGAAATAGTTTTCAATATCTTAACTTGAATTGACAATTTTAATGTTATCTGACCTATAATTTTCGGAATATGATTTTTATCCACAAGGTCATCTAAACATCAATCATAGTGTTTTTGGAATTAATCAAGAGAGCCTGTTCTCCAACCATGCACAATATATACATCAGCAATTTCTTTTTCAAGAATACATCACTTTCTGTTGCTGAGAAAAGGCAATCTTAAATATTATTGAAGGGAGATGATTTTTTTTTTTTAGTTCTTATTCCATTGACAGATAAAGCTAAAATAACGTTTCTACTTCTACCTGATCTTTTTGGAGGTGCTCTAATGGAAGGTCCTTTATTGGAAGGTAAGAAATGACATATAAATGATAAAGAATATTATACCACAACATTGAATAACAAAACTGTGATGAAATCACTGTCTAACCCCTGTTTGATCCGCAGATAGTTTATCAAGACAAAAAAATAGTTCCGGTTTATTTATTCTAACTCATCAAAGTTCATGCTAAACAAACATGTTGTTTTAGAGTTAAAAGTCTTTCCTTATTCACACTTGAGGACCCCATTTGGGGTGCGGTGCAAAATATTTTACACTTGCTCATTCTTGGAGTCACTTTTACATGAGAAACATGTTTCTAAAATATGTACTTGTTCAAAAGCTAACGATTTCAAAAAAGAGAAGTATATACATTGAATTGAATGCACACTTTTTTATGATTCTAGTAATAGAGTATACTCTCTAATGGAGATTTCATGTACTAAGATAGTGTATGAGTTTTTCAACTCCCTAAAAAGAACACACATATTTAGCTATTGGAATAATAATCCTAGACTGCAATTTTACTTAAAAAATTGTGCATGTGCCCGCCCAAAAACACACAAATAGTGTGCACATTCAGCATAGCATAACCTTTATCAACTCTCTTTTGTATAAATTATTAAATTGTATGCCCCAGTTTGGATCCGATATGATCTAGTGTTCCAACAAAAAGTAGGATAAAGAAGTTCTGACCAATCATATATCACCAAAAATTTAAATTGATCATCTTTAGTAGTTATCAAAATGAAGTGATTATATGGAAATTGGGATATAAAAGTTTTTTTTGAAGATTGTTGCCCCAGGGTTTGATCGCTTGACCTCCTTTATAGAGAGGGAGTGCTAGCCGACTTTTACAAAACTCAGTTCGCAAAAATTAAACGAATAATTCAAGCTTTCACCCTAGTAAAAATTTGTAGGGGTTTATATGGGAATTGGGACAGGGATAATTTTCCTACAACCAAAACAAAACTAATTAAGATATCTATCTCCAATCCTATTTTTGTTTGGAGTTTATTCCAAAACCAAATAGAGCTATGTGATTGATATAACAAATTACATGACCTTTCTGCCTCAATTTTGGGTGTGATGTTATCCTCTATGGGGTGATGCTATCCTACCAATGTCCACATTCCACTCTAGAGTTGCGTTTGGAAATTGGACACTTTTGGAGTTTCTATTTTGTAGAAATCACACTTAATCCAAACTTGTTTCCAAACGTCCTCCAACAGTCGGAGCTTTTGAAGAACGCAAAAAACAGTTTCCAGTTTTTTTAAAAAAAACAGCTTTTCGTGAATATAACAAAAATATGTTTTCTAGAAAGTTACTTTTTAAAGTTTTTTTTAAATGAAAAGTTGTTTTCCAAACACTACCTAAGAAGCACATCTCTTGGTCAAACACCTATAATGTTGATAAGAAAAAGTCTTATGAGATGATATCAATATATCGTATGAATGACATCAACCTTACCATATTCAACCAAATGACTCAGCAAAGTCTCATAATAATTCTAATAGACTCCAGAATTTGGTGATCTCCAAAATAGACTTGCCTCATTCTACTCTATACTGCGTATGCCTCACTTTCCACACTACTAACACTAGGTGTTTTCTAATGTATTGGCTAGGTATGTAACATAAATGTGGGTCATTGTTTGAACATCAGAGGCAGCATGATGTGCTCATGTAATGGAAATTGTGTATGCAGGGACATCATTTTACATTTCAAAATAAAATTGCATACCAAAATAGTTATATTTCACAAAGCCAAGTATCATAGCTCAGAGCTCAAAGAGTGTGTGGAAAGCAGTATGGATGAAGTTTACTTGCCAGATACGTATTCAATAAGTCGGCGATCAAGCTCAAAATATCGACAAAGAATGCTCTGCAATATCAGAAACCATATCAATTCATGGCCCAAAAAATGAAAAAAAAAAGAAGGGAACATTAATTCCAAATATTTTTATTCAACCCCTTATAGTTTAGGTCCCTAGACTTTTTTAGCATATTAAAAACAAAACCGAAGTTAGTAGTTACATTTTTTTTAGGTCCTTCCCTCTCTTTTACATCACTTACCCCGATTGGATTTCTTTTATACTCTTTATGTGCATTAGCGTGCACACTGTTAAGTAACCTGCACATACGGCTGGTATTTGGACAAAAGGAGATGAAAAAATATATTGCTAAATTGAGGGTATTATCATATGCTACAAAAGTTGATGGACCTAAAAAATAAGGGATTAAAAAATACTTGGAATTAACCCCCCCCCCAAACAAATAAAATGGGTACTCTCAAAACGATCAATCCTGTATGCGAAATTAATTGGAAGAAAACTAAGCTTCAGTAAACAAACCTTGGTTATAGTTGGACTAGAAGATCTTGCATCAAAACTGATCTCTGGGAAGCGAGCGACTTCTACCGCGTTGTCAAATAAGATATATGTTGGAAGCTGACCTACACTTACATCAGGATCAAAATTAGATGGACCACAGAGAGATAAGATTACCAGTTCCGAAAGTTATATGAGAAATCAGTGGCCTACATTGCATGCATACAAGTGAAATACCTAAAATGCATGGTAAGAAACTGAAGATGGAAACCTACTTGGTAAAGATATTCCAAAGTATTCTGCGACATTAGAGAAGCGTCCAAGATCCACTATTCCAAAAGATAAATTTTTATTTGAGTACCTGCCAGCAAAGGTTATGGTTATTTTCATTGACATATTCAAATTTTTATTTGAATACCTGCCAGTAAAGGTTATGGTTATTTTGATTTACAGATATTACAAGTTCAGAACCAAAACTTGAAATGTACCATGAGAGTGAGGACAGTTAATTATATGCAGTGCAAAGTTGCCAACTGGATTAATAGTAAGGATGTGGGGTGATCAACTTACGTAATTGAAAGTTCAGGGATAAAGGAACTCGTTCGTATACATTTGGAAGAATATGAAGCTCGAAATTCAACCTGCCAAACATCAACATTGCAATCAGAAAAAAAAAACCCTGATTTGCTGCATAGAATTCTACATTTGTACCTAACTATTGCACATAGACAATGATTTCAATCCAATATTTCTATGGTTGATGTAAAACTAAAGAGTGATTATCTTAATAAAAATCTCAAGAAAAGCTAAGCCATAACAAAATATATTCCAGATTGTGAAAAAACAACTATATAGGAAATGAGCAGAAATTTAAAAGCAGCACACACATAAGATCTGAATCTTCCCAGAAGTATAATCATGAGAGAATAGAATAATCCTGTCTAGACTCTAGACCAAATTAATTAGGCACATGGTGGCTTTTCATCTTCAAAGTTTAGGTCCACAATAAATGAAAGAGGGATCATCAGTTACTTTTACTATGATCTTTGTCCGCTCCCAATTTTGTAGTTAAGTAAATTTGCAACAATTAATGTACATATAACTAATACAGCACTCCCCCTACACATTGTAGAATTAGGGGTAGTTGAAAAGTAGTATTCTCCTCATTTTATATAGTGCAAAGTAAGAACCACCAAAAAAAAGAAAGTAAAGGAAAAGAAAAGAAAATGCTATGTAAATCCTTCAATTGTGCAACTATTTTTCTCACTCAATCAGATAATTATTTTGGATGCTAATCCAATTGTTCAAGTTAGTTGGTCCACATCACAAACCCTTATGTGAATTCCACGTTAGATGTTCAGTTCACAAGCCAGATGACAATGCTCATTGGATGTGACGTCCATAATTGAGTCATTGTAGGTCCTGTGTGAATAATGCAACTTGACAAGCTGAAATCTATAAAACCAGATAACTGATAACAAGTCACAGGAACCAACCAGCCAGAACCTAGATGTGTTTCCTTCAGTAAGCAATGTTTCCAACTGCAGTGGGGTCAAGTGACTGAAATTACCTTAGAAGAGTAAATAAACATATCAGATTCTAGGACCAAGATATGACGTGGAACAGCATATTATGAGCAATAGTGATATTTGTGAATGGCAATGATCAAAGTTCAAAAAGATAATGAACAACATGTACAAGCAATTCTCTTATCAAACAGATTGGTAAATTGACTGATACCTACTACTTGTATGGAAACATCTGACATGACCAAAGAGTTCAAGTAAAAAATGATTATTTTTTAACTGCAAATGTAACCAGGAATGATGAAAACAACTCATACTTGTCATGATTGAAGTATGGATCAGACTAATTAGTTGCCCTTATCAGTCTTCACTCAGTTGTGCAGAATCTCTTTCATCACGGGTTTACTTTCAGGCACAATGGTGCATTAATGCGCTAATTGTCCAGTTGCTCATGACAGCATTAGAATATATAATTCTTGCAATATATGTGATCATTTAAGCTTCACATCTCAAATCAGTCACTTTCATATTAATAACAATATACTTTCATACCATTAAGTAGATATATACGGCTCTTCTGCTAATGAGCTCTTGGAGAAAATTCAATTTATTTCACTTGTGGATTTTGCATTTTCAATTTCATGTCATTTTTTAAAATTTGAGCAATTTGGGTGGAGATATTATTTATATTTTACTAAAACAAATGGACCACGTTTAGATATGTTATTATGAGGGAAAACCACCTTTCTTTGTTTCTTGTTTTTTTTCTTCTTATGAGAAGGGAAATCAATCCTATGAATGCATTAAAAAAGAGTGCATGTTCAGGAGCAGAACCCCCATATAAATGGATCAAATAGATAGGTACGCATACCAAGACCATCAGAAGCTGGTTGCCGAGTCAGAACATGTATTACTGCAACACATAAACAGACGGGATATATTAAATTAGGCCTATATATTCTCCAATCCAGAAGGTGCCAACAAAGAACATTTTGGTCACATAACCCACAATCACCTGCTTCTGATAAGATATTCATTTATGATTTAAATAGGCAAATATTAGATAACAACAATCATATGCCAAACCATGATATTTTGAACACTTACATGCCACATAATGGCAACATTGTTCAATACAAATTTCTCAAATTTCCAGCTTCTCCTAGTTGTTCGCTATTTTGTTGCCCCTGCTTTTTTATGCACAAATAAATCTGTTTATTCTCCCAAAGTTCAGGTAGTGTAAATACAGTTATAATTTACATCCTAATTCCTTAACCCCTGTTTGAGTAGAAGAATTAATGTGGAATAGGGTGGAATTTGGATATATACGCTCAAAAAGCATGTTTCAACCGAACTATTCCATTGATATAAGGGAGACACACATGTCAAATAGCTTGTCAGCACCACTTCTAAAGCAATGAGCTGACATGTCAAATCATTTTTCCACCATTTACAAATCATTATCCACATCTTATTCACATTTTATCTACAATTTATTAATGATCAACCATACAAAAATTTTCATCATTATATTTCCCAAGGATAATAACAAAAAATACATCCAAACTGAAAATGATTTATTCCACTTGTATAGTTATTTATACTAGAATGATTATTTATACCAATATCGCTTATATCGCTACCCAAACAAGGTCTTAATGTTTAGATGATACACGTCTCCTCAAACATGGTATGAGTTATTACTCATTTTGGTCGAGGTTTAAAAGAGCATATCAAGCAAAGCGATGTGTCAACCTATTTGACAAACCCAACAAGCAAGGATATGCATATATTTTGCTTAAGCAATTGCTGTTTATACAATTTTACGTAGGCTCTTTCGGACCCATATAGGAACCTCAAGAAAATATATTAGCTAGTGTAGCGAAACTTGTGAACCCAGACCATTAAAAATATACTATCAATGAATGTTTGGTAGTTGTTTGTGACTCTTGGTATGTAAAAGGATTAATTCCAACATATCTGGATATGTCAAGGGATTCTCTAAAGAAAACATATATGCACATCCAAACCCATACAGAAATCTTTTAAAGCCATTCCATTGCTATA
>CM060863.1:10273670-10306848 GCA_030737845.1 Acorus calamus | reverse complement strand
CCACGGAAGACGCCATTACCGACCAATTCTCTGTCGCCGGAACCACATAGATCAACCCCTAGCTGTGCCGTCAATCTCCATTAAATCAGGTACCTGGCCATAGTTTAGAATTCCTGATGATGGACTGAGTTCAATGTTCCCATAGGGACTAAGTTTGCCACATGAAAATTTATCGTCTTTGGAACATTTCATCACATACATGTAATCAGTCGTTGTGAGTGCAAACCCAAGCTCATCCCAATTTCCATTAGCATAACCATCGTCTGTCCTGTAGATTTTCAAAAGATGACAAACCGTTTTTGCATGTTAAACACAATATATGTACTACTAGTGGTTTATAATGGAGAAACCAATTTCAAGGTCTATTTACAAAACAGATCAGTCTCACATTAGGTCATTATACCATTTTGGTGTTTTTTTTAAAAAAAATTTTGAAATAAAAAACTATTTGTGATTTGCAATTGTTGATGATGTAAATGTTGTAATATAAATCTATGTTTTTTTTAGAAATCTACGGTCTATTTTTTGTAGGGTTTTGGATTGAAATCTACAGTAGATGTTGATGATGTTAGAAATCTGTTTAGAAATCTAGGATTTTGGATAGATATGAAAAAAAATTTCTTCAAAATTTAGGGTTTTGTTTGGTTTACAAATTAGGTAGTTATCTTGGTTTGATTGGCATGATAAAGAGTGGCATTGTTGTTAGGGACGCTGGAGGGATATGGAAGTCTTA
The DNA here is from genome assembly GCA_030737845.1 of Acorus calamus. Taxonomy (NCBI): domain Eukaryota; kingdom Viridiplantae; phylum Streptophyta; class Magnoliopsida; order Acorales; family Acoraceae; genus Acorus; species Acorus calamus. Next base: position 10,306,115 of record CM060863.1, on the reverse strand, counting down.
TGATGTTATTAGATTGGTGGAAGACAAAAAGGATGATTAAGTCTACTTTTGATTTCTACAGTTTATCAAGATAATGCTATGCATAATCTAATCAAGATTAATTACTAAAATGATAAATATTATAGATTTTATTAATCAATATATGCTATGCATAAGCAATCACAACAGAGGTAAGGTTTGAAAGAAATAGAGATTTTAGAAATGAATACAATCTTAAGAAATCTCAAGATATTCTATATCATCATGAAGAGGAGGTTTTACTCTCCCTAAATATATTAATTCGGGGGGGGGGGGGGGCTAGGGAAGAGTTTATATTGTGGGGGTGTCAATGAGTTGGATATTTGATAGATTGTAGGTTTTATGTCTATTATTTTTATATATTATTTGAACCAATAGTTCACAGGATGCCTCCGAAGCCACGTGTTCCACAAACTGCTTCAAATCGAAGACGTCAATCTAAAAGATTGACTAAAGATGTCCCTTCAACGTCAATCATCCCATATATTTAAGAAGTGGCATGAAGTTCTCCAAATGTTGAGGTCGAACCACAAGAGGAAGATGAGAGGGAAGAAGTAGAGGTAGAAGCAGATTCAGATATTGATGAAGGTAGTATGAAAGGTCCTTTTCCTGGTGGTCCAGAAACTAATGAGCTTCTCATTGATTATCGACATCATGTGGCACATCGTATATGGAATGGCAAGGTATATATTATATCCATAAATATTTGTTAGTTTCTTTTAACCAAGTGTTCCTGCCAAGCAGATTTAACCAAATGTTCTCATTTCGATCTGTATACTTTAGCGGTAAAACAAATTTTACATCTGTGTTTGTCTTTTTAAGTTATTATATAATTTGAGTTCAAAAGTGATGGAAATTTATGGTCCTATTCTTACTGATCTCTGTATCATAGTTCTTTTATGTTATCCTTATGTGATGTTCTTTAATTTTTTTAATGCATGGTAGATAAAACAGAGTTGTATTTGCTTGCTTATGATAAATAGAATTTGAAGTAATTTTGAATATATTTTTGCATAGGAGCGTTCCGTGTTGAGATGTCGACAGCCTGTTACCCAATTGGATAGTTGGATTTTGGATGACGAGTCCATTGAATTCATGAATCGAATCAGGGGGAGTGGTCTCCTACCATTGGTTCAATGGAGCTTCAAAACAGTAAATTGTCATCTAATTTCTGCAATGGTTGAGAGGTGGTACCCAGAAACAAACACATTCCATCTACTATTCGGGGAAATGGGCATCTCCTTGGACGATGTAGATCAGATCATAGGTATTCAAGTAATGGGTTGTGCAGTGTCCAAGCCAGTCATTATAAAGACAGAAGAAGTTGTAAAATTAGTTCACAAAGCACTTCACCTCAATCCCACTGACATTGCTGTTGAATTGGAAACATTCAATGGAAGATCAGTGAGATTGTCTTGGCTGAAGGACCATCTAGCTAAGAAGACCAGTTCAATGCCCACGCATAGCATTGAGTGTGCTGTTCGAGGATATCTCTTATATCTATTGGGTTGCACCATTTTTACTGATAAGACTGGCACATATGTCTCTGTAGAGTATTTTCAGTATCTTGAGGATCTGGACAAGGTAAAGGAATATGCTTGGGGGGCAGCTACTTTAGTTCACTTGTATCGTCAACTCGGGATGGCATCAAGGGCAAAGTGTAAATCAATCTCTGGTTACCTCACTTTAATCCAGGTATTATTAACTTATATCTTAAATTTATATAACGACATTATATTAACATAAATGATCATTTGTGTAATTGATTTCATGAATGTAGGCATGGGTGTACGAACACTTTCCTCTTCTCAGGCCAGGAGATGACATTCATGTACACAAGGAATTGCCTCGAATGGCTCTATGGAAGGACTGTAGAAATCATCCGGGATTGCAGAAGAACAACATTGTTCTCATAAGGGAAATGCTTGATTCATTGGAAGCAGAGCAGGTAGTATATTGTATTTTAAATGCAAAATAAAAGTGGGTAGTTATTATTTCTTTAACTTCTCCAATTTTATACATTTCGTAGATTGATTTCAATCCATACCTGCCCACACGTGATCGTTCTCCATTACAAGATTTTGCATTCTTCAAAGGTTGTTTAGTCGCCAACAGGATTTCTGAGCCATATATGCCAGATAGATACCTCCGACAGCTTGGTCATGTCCAATCCATCCCAGGAGGGCCGATTCAACCCATTGGAAAGGCAAGAAGATCACGCTTAGCTAGCAGCTATCGAGTGACATATGGAAGTAATGTTACTCAAATGGAGCAGTGGGAGGACGTACTTTTAGGTCCGAGAACAAGAGGCCACCAGATTATCAAGCCATGGGACACAGTGTCAAACTATATGGGGTGGTTCAGAAGAGTAAGCCATCCTTCTATATCAAAGCCAGAGAGTAGAAAATATTTTAGGTATAGTGGGAATTTGGGTTCTACCACACCACAAGAAGATTGGGTAAGTATGATTGTCAATTATCAATAAATGATAACATCTAATAGCACTATTAACACAGGTTTGTTTTTTTCTTTTGTAGCGAACTCATATATCACAGTACTTGCAACCACTCGCACAAGGTCGACACTCAGCGAACGTTTGGCAAAGGCACGTGCAAAACGTATTGGATTATTGTCAAGACAATGTACCACTTCCATCGTCGTCAGGTCCTCCAAAGTCACCAACTAGAGATCGTCGTTCTAGGAGGTTGAATGATGCTTGATCTTACTATGTGGAGCTTATAGATTCAACAAATCATTTTGTTTTTTCATAGATTTGTTGAAATGGATGTTTATTTAAGTAACAACAATGAACAAATCAGTTGTGTATTATATGTTTTTTGTAGGATGACTTGCTCAAAGTGAGCAACTATCTTAGATTAAACAGTGTGGATGTTTATTTGAATGGTGTTATTGATGGTTTTGAATGCAAGTATCTTACTAAAAATAGTGAAACTGTTTATTTGAATGGTGGTATTGATGGTTTTGGATGTAAGTATATCATTGATTTTTCTGTTTTCATCGACTTGAGTATTGTCTAGGAAGTTTAAAAAGCTAGACACTGAATATGTCAAACCCAATCCAGAGCCTCTAGAATATTTTTCTGTTTCCGTAGACATATGCATTGTCTATAAAATGTGTTAATTTAGACACTGATAATGTCTAACCATTCCAGAGAACCCTTGGTGGATTTTTCAGTTTTCCTAGACCGACTCATTGTCTATAACATTTGCAAACTTAGACATGAGTATGTCTAACCAATTCCAGAACCTATAGATTATTTTTAAGTTTCCATAGACAAAATAATTGTCTAAGAAATTTACATCGTTAGCCACTTAATATGTCTAACCTACTCCAGAACATCTGGATTATTTTTCTGTTTCTATAGACAGAATCATTGTCTAGGTAATTGTCTAAATTAGACACTAAATATGTCTAACTCATTCCAGAACCCATGGATTATTTTTCAGTTTTGATAGACATACACATTGTCTAGTAAAGTTGACACCTTAGACAGTAAATATGTCTAACTGATTCCAGAACCTATAGAATATTTTTCTGTTTCCTTAGACAAAATAAATGTCTAGGATATTTGCATCGTTAGCCACGGAATATGTCTAACACATTCCAGAACACATGAATTATTTTTCTGTTTCCATAGACATACTTATTGTCTATTAAAGTTGTACTTTTAGACACATTATATGTCTAACCCATTCCAGAACCCATGGATTATTTTTTAGTTTTCTTAGACAGACGCATTGTCTATAGAAGTTACAAACGTAGACACTAAATATGTCTATCCAATTCCAGAACCTATGGATTGATTCTTCAGTTTCCATAGATCGAAGTATTGTCTAAGTAATGTGAAAACTTAGACTCTGTGTGTGTCTAACCTATTTAAGAACCTAAAGGTGGTGCTCTTAATCATTATTTCTTAGAAGTGTTTGGATGGTTTTAATTAGTTGAGGAGGTGGTGCCTAAAGTACTCCAGGTAGTGGCAATATCCTTGCCCTTAATAATAAAGTTTGTCTAGCCAATATAAAACATTACTTAGAAAACCCTAAACTCAATATAGTAATTTTTTGTTGAAAAAAATAATATATATGGATATTTGTATTTCTTATCGATCGAGCATAACTAAGAAGTTTAATTATATTGAACCAATTATATAAGACTATGTTGGGATTTTTAACAATTTTATTTGTATGAAATAAATAATATTAATCGCGGAATAAATTATACGAAGCCCAAATCAATCATCGGAGCAATCAGAAAAATATAAAAGCAATCAAACCACAAAGGAACACACAATTTAACGTGATTCCGCGTAAGCCTACATCCACGGGGCGCTCCAGCAACAATCCACTATATCAAAATATAATGAGAATAAATGTTCTCTCAAATTTTGCTCAAAACTTGAGGAATGCAAGATGAAAGAGGGATACAGAGTTACCTCAATGAAACTCTAAATAAATCTTCCAAACCCAACCTCGATATAAATCAGAATCTAAGGAGGAACCAGAAGGGGACTGCTCCTTCTCCTTTTTCTCTCCTCTCTTTCTCTCTCCACTGTTGCCGCCGAACAACACACGCCGAACACACCTTTTTTTTTTTTTTTTTGCCGTCTCTCTCGTAATGAAGAGATGAAGAAAACCCTTTTAAATGAGTTGTGCACTGTTCACGTGAATAGTGCACGTGAACAGTGCACGTGCCAATGCATGGCACACCATGGGCCCTCATGGGCTGGACCTAAAGAAGGCCCAAACCCAACAGACTGATTAGTTTATTCATGGTAAAAAAAAAATATAACAAAAAAATAGATGAATTAAATCATAATACGCCAAACAAATCATGAAGCTTAAAGATCGATTTGAGATGCATTGATTCAATTACTTAACAGGTTGGTATAATAATCGGTTCTTCATTGAAGAGCCATGTCTTACTTCTGCAGAAAGAGAAGATATATATAAAAAAAAAAAAAATCATTTACCTAGCATAAAAGAAATAGATGCTTTGATATAAAAGAAATGATAGAGATGCATTCAAGACATAGGAGTCGTATGTAATCATATATTCAAATGTCAATCCAAATTTAAATTTGAATAAAAGTCAACTAAAAATTTCTCCACCTATTACCCATACTCATATGAACCCAATTAAGCTTTTATTCAAATTTTTACACAAATCAAGGAGACTCAAATATTTATCCAAGTTTACAATGACTATTTTATTTTTTTCAACTCTACATTTTTAAAAGATTTGAGTAAAAGATAAAGTGATGATTTTAAAATAAAAAAAAAACATAAAGTGATAGTTAAAGACACGTCATATCAAATGAAATTTTTACTCAAATTTCTACTAAAATTTAGGTATAGATTTGAATAAGGCCGGAGATAGCCTAATATTAATATTCATATGTCACATGCCCATTAAACTTGCACAAACGAAGCGATATATTTCCAACCAATATCATGTGACCACATAACTAAAAAGAGGAACAATATGTGAGAGTGAAAGCTTGGCTAGCTTCCTTTTTATTTTTGTTAGTTAATTGAAAGGCAATTCTCAGCTGAACTTCATGCATAGAAAATCTAGTACTACAAATTCACATCACTTCACCTTAAAGTGTTCTCTTCATTATGTTTCAAAGGATTATTGTGAGTTTAAGGTATACAAAGTTCATAACTTTTGTGATTGAAATTAATGTCCACTTAATTAAGCTCAAACTCATTGAAGAAAAGTTGTTTTAAATGATCACATCTTATGATACATTGAACCTACATTTCTGTTACATTAAGACAACAAAAAAATCACTTGAATCAGAGACGGCCCATCGCAGATCGAACAATGAGAAGCCCTTTCTGTTACAAAATCACATGAGAGGAACTTGGAACTAAAAAAAAAAAAGAGAAGGCATTCTTGCATAACATAACATGTGAAAATTTTAATTTGAACCAACATACTCCAAAAAAAAATCATATGAGGCTGACAGTTTGAGATTCTTTAAATCCAAATGCACAAGAAAGAAAACCAAATGGCAGTTTGGTTAGGGCTCTGGCCAACTTCAACTTGACCTAAACTAAACACAAATTATGTCAAAGTTAATTGATCACCAAAGCAAAAAAAAAAAAAGAAGTTAGATAAGTAGTAATACTTCTAGTTATTTTTATTTTTTTTAATAATGTGGATACATAACTCGAACATTATGCATAGGAAACTCGTTATCACTCACAAACCCAATGCAAAAGGTAAATGCAGGGAATTCAAACTCGAGATCTATGGAGATCAAACCCATTACTCTCACGAAAGAAGTCAACTCTCCGTGGGTTTAAAGAAACTCTTCTTAATATTACCAAACATATTTTTTCAAAATGTAATGAGTGTTTTATTGAACTTGTAGAAAGAAAAAGAAAAAAAAAGCTAATTAAGGTTATTGTTCAATGTCATGTGAAGGAACAAAAAGCCAATTAAAAGAGGTCATTTCACTAAAGCATATTTGAGTGAAATCTTTTTTTTTGGTCATTAAACCGAAAGCTATATTCCATGAACAAATTTACATGTACATCCAGGGGATTCAAAAAATCACTTATCAATGAAACAAGATAGTGAGTGAGTTGAGGGAACAACCCCAGTAAACTGGGCTTGTGCATCCACCTCACCCAGTCAAATGTTTCATGATAATACAATAAGGGTTGTAACAGTTACAGCATATCCCATTGGAGGTAATAGAGACGGGGCCCTCCTGTTAGAGTAAAATTGACTCACCAAAAAATAGAAAGAGAACTACCTAAGCTTCTCCCTTATGTGGGGTTGGTCACTACTGTCTTTATCCATTAAAGATTGCAGTTCGCTCCAAACCTGCTCTGGAAGTATCCTTGTAATTCCCATTGTTGAACGCCAACTAGCAAGCAAGTCCGCGGGGCCATTGCCTTCTCTATGAATGTGAGTAAACCTTGTTTGAGTGAAATCTTGGCATCTCTTAGTAGCACTGTTAAGATATATATTCACAATTAAATCATATCCATCTTAATCAAGGAAAGGAAATAAGCAAGCAAACCATAGATTACACTTGCATAAAATGTCTAGTACTATTCCCACAACCCCAATTACTCCTACGTTTATCTACTATATAACAATGGCCTCACATTTTCTATCCAAACCTGATTAAGGATCATGTGTGTACCTCTAAAGGAAGCTCTTCAGTAAGCAAGAGACGTTGCGATACGTGGGCGATCTTCGCCTAAGTAGATTTCATATGGATAAAACCATGACACGTTTAAGAACAATTAATAAGAACAAGTTTTCTTTTCTAAACATCAAAAGAAGAAGAAGAAAAAAGGTTTACCATACATTAATAACTATACATTGATCCTAGCCAATATAGGTGGTGAAGTTATACTAAAAGTTACTAACCACATCACTTTTGACATTTATTATCAAATGAACATCTACAGCTTCAACTCATCAAGTGCTGAGAAAAGCTTGTTTTTGGTAACCATGCATTGATCCCTGGTCATTTTCAGGACAATCAATTTATATTTAAGTATCATCTAACCACTTCAAAGATTCGTTTCACCCCACTCGTCCATCATCAATTGAACTATTAGAAGATCGATGCGCAAAACATGGCTCCTCAGGCATCAAGAGATTATCAAGAGGGTAAACAGGCAAAGGTAGCATTTCTAGCTTAATCGTAATATTAGCCATGGAGGGGTCCCTTTGATATAAAAAAAAATGAGATCATGAGTAATTGGTCTCTTGTTTTTTTTTCACATGAGAGAAACCTGTAAAGAAAGGTATTCTGCATAACAAAACATGTGAGTGTACAAATGATTTAGTAACTATTAAAAAAAAGAAAAACAAAAGTATCAAATGTGAACTGATGAAAACTTGAGCTTCGCTCTTTACATTCTCACAAAGATAACCTTAGTATTGAAAAGATGTACTTGTCACTCAAAAGAGACTAGAAACTACCATAAAATATATACCCACTTGAAAATTTTAATTTCTTTAATCTCAATCTCCTATAATGCAGATATTAATATCGAGCTGAAAAGGATAGCCTCCACTTGCACTTCTTGTGAATGAACTGTGCTTTTGATCCATATAACATTGCATGGTGTGGGGGGAAGACATGTCACAATTGAACTCCCCCTCTTCAATTCATGGAAAAAAAATTAAACTAGTGATGCATGGCTGCAGCAGTACTCATTAATATATATCCTTCACATGAGAGAGATTCAAGTTAATTCACTATTAGAAACTGATCATGCCGGATGGAAATAACCACCGGATTCCATCCGGTAACGAAAGGGCACTTTTTGTAATTAATTTTTCTAATTAGTCACAAATTAATGTTATGGTTGGAAGAGCAGAAATCCTTAGTCACTTGGTTGGTAACAGTGCTGCCATGCATTCCTTTCAGAATCATTGGCTACAGTAGTTCTTCTACGACTAATGTTGCTTTTAATAATGTTGCTTTAACCTGTGAAACAATATTGCTCATCTTTTTATAATATATCCAACCTTTTTATAAATGTTCATTAAAATGAAGTAACTTTTTGTAATTAATATAGTTACCCAATTGGGTTGCTTAAGGTGCAATTCAGATATGCTTATAAACACGAATCACTCGTGATCAAAAGCGGAACAATTTTATTTTTCAGTTTTTTTTATTCAAACTTTTTGTTTTGATAATATATAAAATATCAAAAGAAACTTTTGATACTATATAAAATATCAAAAAAAACTTTTGATAATATATAAAATATCAAAAGAAACTTGTGATTCACATTGCATGTAATCCCACAACAAACCTTGCTTTAATTTCCTTCCCACGCTAAGGCCCTGCTTTGGTACAAATCATCAATAGGATTATTTTATTTTATTCATTTTATAGATATTGATTTTTATGTGTTAAAAATATATATTGCGCTAAGCCCATCATGTGGTTCAATAGTTTAATAGTGCTGATACACTCAATTCATTTTGCAGTCCGTTTTGTATCCCCATATACTATATTAATGTATTATATATTACACTCTAATGATGTATAAGGTTTTATCATAGTGTATGGCGTAAAAAATTATTATTTTTCAATTCAAAAAAATATACTAATGTATATCGGTATATACTTCATTTCATATAACTACATGTACTTCAATGGAAGATCGAATGTATGATTTTTTAAAAAAAGGAAAACTGATGTGCACTATAATTGGGACTGCACATGTGGCTAAATATATCATATTTCATATCTTAATGTAACTTTTGTATATATGCGTTAGTTTTTTTAGAGTCCTATACATATATGCAAAACATAACTTTTAGTAATGAATATTAAAAAATTTAATTGATTTTTAATAAATTAATGTTCACATTGAATTAATGTGGGGGAATTTTCCTTTAATTCGATATATGGTTGAAGATCAAAATTTTATAATGAAAATAGTACATGTATAAATAATGTACAACTGAAGAACTGAATAATTCCATCTCATCTTCATTGAAAAATCAAATATTTTGTTTGGTAGATAAGCATTGATTTTTTTTTTCTAGGATCACATACAAACTGATATTCACTTGATCCCTATATGATGATCATCAGCATCTTTTCATGAAACATCAACCTCAAAAAAGCCACACAATTCCCTTCTCTTCTCTCTCTAATGTTTTTCTTTTCTTCTCTTTATTATCCATCTCTTCACGATAAATCTAGGGTTTTCATGACTCCCACTTTTTTATTTACATGCATCACACTCAACCAAAAAAAAAAACAGCTCATGTGGTCCACATACATTGATCAGTGAAGCCATTGTGTGTATATATAAAGGCCACTTCCATGTCTCATCTTCCTCATTATCTCAATCCAAACTGATCTTCCAAAACTAAACCTCCAAAAAAATCCACTTCAACAAACATTTCTAGGGTTCCAATGGCACCCAACACAGTGACCTTAGTGAGCACCACCACCCACAACACGAAGCTCTTCATGCCCCCTCCAAGACTGTCCATGGAGAGCCTCCAAAGGGCTGTCTCCGACCTCTCTTTCGAGCTCAGCAAGGCAGCGATCGCCGTCGACCACCACCACCTGCCACCGCCGATGATATTCGAAGCCAAGTGTGAGTGTTGCGGCATGTCGGAGGAGTGCACGCCGGACTACATACGGCGTGTGAGGGACCGGTCGTGTGGGCGGTGGATATGCGGCCTCTGCACGGAGGCTGTGGAGGAGGAGATGGCGAAGAATGGGCAGAAGAAGGAGGAGGCGATCCAGACCCACATGGGGGCTTGCATTAGGTTTAACAAGTTCGGCCGAGCGTATCCGGTGCTCGGCCAGGCAGAGGCCATGAGGGAGATGTTGAAGAGGAACAATTATAGGTCCAAGTCGAATAGTCCGAGGGAGAGGGGAGGCGGTGGCGGTGGCGGTGGGGCGAAGAAGGCGGCGATCATCAGTAGGAGTACTAGTTGCATCCCGGCCATCATGGAGGATGTGAACAGCCTGTGAACCAATCTGGTGACTCAAGCTGATTTGGATAAGTGATAGAAAGACATTCAATCCATCCTTTAATAAAAGTGATGGGTTGACATGACTTTTATTGCATTATACTTTGGCTTGAGTCACTAATCAAAACTAGTGATAGTATGACTTGTATCTTGGTTTCTAGGGTTTTTGTTGGCTGACCAAAACATGGTGGTTGCTTTTTTTGTCCCTTGCTAGGGTTTTTTTTGAACCAGGGGAAGTTCTTCCTCTCCCTTGTGAGGGTGTTTGATTAGGTTAGATCAACTTATATAAATTATCCAATTTGCCTAGCTAATGCTTTTTTTCCATTTGGTATTTTGGCCTGGTTTCCCATTTGGGTTTTCTTTCCCCGGTGGGTATGTTTAAGAGGCCTCTCTCTCTATATATATATATATAGTATTTGCACCTCCAGCCATGGAGGAGGTTATGTGTAATGCTCATAAAGTTTTATTGTTGTTGGAATATGAATTTTCTTTCTAATTAAATCTATGATAGCTTGTATTCAAATCAATCTCCCAAGTTTTTACTTTCTCAACGAAAAATTAAATCTTATTTGCATCAGAGACCTAAAACAAATAAAAAATTCTAATAACTATATCATTATGATCAATTTAATGACCATACACCAGTAATAAAAGGATAATATATCAATCCCTCCCAAAAGTGATGGATGATGTGTCTTTTATCATTATAGTTTAAGATTAAAATTGATCACCAAAATTAGTTAAATTTTAGATGAGAATTGAAAAGACATACATGAATTCAACAAGAGCATGAGCATAGCCACCTCCATAAAAAGTGTGTTGGTGGAAGGCAAGCCACCAAGCATGTCCTTTAATTTGAACCCTAATTAATTATCAAATACTCCCAACAATAAAATTCAGGTAATGTCAGAAAGCAACACCAAGTTTCAGTTTTTTTCTGGACTTCAAGATTCTCCCTGTCTAAGAAAACAATTCATAGCATGGAGAAAATCATGCGCCAATTTCTTTGAGCTGGAGGAGGTAATGTCAGACAGCAACATCAAGTTTCTTGGGGGATTAGGCATCAAAAGAATTAGTGACTGGAACTCGACAGCCATGGGTATGTGTTTCTGACAGCTTGCTTCAAGTTATGATTCCCTTTGGGTCACATGGATGAAACTAAAATACTTCACTAAAAAAAGTATCTCGACCACTTCACATTTGGGATCTTGTTCAAGATCTTGAGGTTGGTGGTGTTAGTTCAGATCTACTCATTTGGAAGGGCCGCAAAATTGGTTCTATGTCAACCCCTTCAGCATGGAACATACTCAAACCGCAGCTCCCACTACTCCCTTGGGTGAATTACTTGTGGCGTCCCATTCAAACCCCAAGGCATTCTTTTCTTTGTTGGCAGACGACCCTAAACAAGTTACCCACCAGAGACCACTTTCTCCTCCATCGGGTCTTGTGATCTTTGCCATGTTCTAGAGGAAACTGTAGAACACCTCTTTCTCCACGGCCCATTCTCTACATATGTGTGGACTGCCATACTCAAATCTTTAGGGCTTTGAAGATGCAGAATTCCAAAGCTCCTTGAACATTTCATATGGTTCATTGGGCTTGCCAAATCTGAAACAGAATGTAAGGTGCTTCATTTTCTCCTCTCACAAGTTATATGGTCGATATGGAAGGAAAGAAATGACAGAGTATTTCGATCCACTTTGCGACACAAAACTATCATTGTTAAACAGGTTATTCTTATTACCTCCCAAAAGTTCAAGAACTTCTTGTTTGAGGATCCAACCTCCCCTCTTGCACCTAAACTCCAAAGCATCTTCATCATTTCTTATTCTGACAAGAAAAGTATACCCAGATGGCTTAGATGGCTTCCACCAGATAGGGGATGGTTCAAAGCGAATTCGGATGGGTCACTCTCCGAAGATAGATATGGATTTGGAGCTCTCATAAGGGATTCCAATGGAGATTGCCTTATTGCAATGTCGGCTAGGATAAGAGCCTGCTCCATCAACATCCTTGAGCTGAAAGGAGTGGTTGCGGGGTTACAGCTCTCATGTGTGGAGCGAAACGGATTCGACCACTATCGTGGCATGGTCCAAGGGTCAGGTGATGATTCCATGGAGTGCCTTCCGCGACCTTAAGCAACTTGCACAACACCTTTCTTCTTGGCACATCACTCATGTCTACCGGGAGGACAATCGCACCACGGATATCCTTGCATCCCAACAGCCTTCCATGGGACAGACATTCTTCACTCCTCCTCTCTTTTGGGAAGATTTTAGTACTCTCCTCCAGGAAGACAAAGCACGGCAGCCGCTGCTCCGACAAAGATAATAGACTGGACTCTATCCTTTCATTTCATTATCTGAGGTCATAGGTTTCCACTCTATTCCTTCCTTTCCTATGTAAATGGTGTAAGCATTGCTTTGCTATTAACGGATCTCCTTCCGTTTTATCTGTTTTCTCTCTTGTATATTCTAATTCTCTATATTAATATAATTTCTCGTTTACCAAGAAAAAATAAAATAAAATTCAGGTTAAATTATATACATAGAAGACCAAATCTGAAAGTATTTGAATAAGGAATAAAAGCATATGAATTAATTAGAATAAGATATGGATATTATACTAAGCAGACCCATCGAGGGAGGCAGACATAACTAATAGTGCGACCCGATACGGAGGCCCATTTAAAAGGCCCTACTACCTGGCCTATTACATCTTACTATAGGAAAGATGCTATCCCAGGTCAGATCAATAAATGATCTTATCGGACCCGACCAGACCTAAGTAACTAAGGGGCACAGCTGATGTCCGACCTGATCAGAATAGATAAAAGAGTCCGGCCTGACCAGGAATAACCCAACTACGTAGCCCGACCTGGTGCGAGGATCGCCTACATACCAACACCTGAAAGATACCAGAAAGCTCAGGAGAATATTCTCTAACGAAAAAGCAATAGTCAATTGTCAAAAATCGGTTATGATGAGCTGATCCCAAGGACATATGTGTCAACCGATCCTAGGCCACGTGAAAGGTTTTATCTCATGATACACTCACACCTCAAAAGCAATATTGGCATGCCCTCTCTCAGTATAAAAGGAAGGGTATTCCCTTAGACACTTCTTCTTTACAAAAAAACTTCATGACTCAAGTTTAATTCCTCTCAAAATGGAAAACTGATTTGAGTGTAAGGATTCCCAAAAGGCCCGAGGCCTGAAAGCCCGACCCGCCTGGCCCTGGCCAGTAGGGAAAAAACCTAGCCCATCAGGCCTGCCCGAACTGGGCTCGTTCGGGCTGGCTCGCAGGTCCATGGGGGGCAATCCAATAAATGAGTAATATGTAATTTTAAATAATTTTTATTTGAATTGTGATTGAATTATGCAAATTATTAATATTTATGTAGGTGCCAAACTAGTTAGATAATGTAGTTATTTAGTTTTTCAAGTATTTAATTTATTTAATATTTTTTATTTTTAAAAATTCAATAAATGTAAATTTCTTTCAATATTATACTTTCAATTTTGTATTATTTCAGCATTACAGATGAACTACTTAAAATTAAAAAATCTAAAGAAATAAGATGTTTAAAATCTGGGCCCGTAGGCCCAAACCTTGCCCATGGGCCTGGGCCCATTTTTTGGCCATGGGCTGGCCCAGCACGTAGTCGATGTCTGCTTGAGCGTCAGAGGGGCGTTAGCCAATACCACACTAGTGTAAGTTGTAGGTGGCAGGAGCGGAAGACGAAGGAAAGTGACTCGACGATGGAAGGCCCACAACTGCGATAGAGGTCTTCTTAGCGCTTTTCTCAGATCCACATTTGAAGCCCGGATTGTCCTAGAATCCAGCCCAAAGGAGAAAGATCAGATTTCATCTCCCACAATATATATATAAAGGGAAATAATTCATAAGCCATAAACTTATAGGCCCCAAGTAAGCCCCATATGCATAATATCTGTTTTACCTTTCTTGTGATTTTTTTCTTTATTCGATAATTGTTCCCATAATCAAGGAGACAGTTATAATTACTCATTTTCACCTATAGAACGAGTAATGACGGTGACAATAAATCATTTCCATATATAATTTACGTTTCTTTTTTTGTTTTTGGATTCATTCCAATTAAATTATTTATACATCCACAATTAATATTCATTTCTTTTTTCAAACACTATTATAATTTTTAAAAACACCTAGTAGAAGCTCGAAATTTTTTTTTAAGATCCATCAACCACTGATTTGATGAACAATTTTACATATATTTTTTTTGTTGAAAATGGTGTTTGATGTTAAATTATTTTTAATTGGCATATTCTTTTCTTTTTAAACAATCTAAAACAAATCATTTTCATTCGTTTAAACATTTTGCCGTGGAGTGAAGTTCATATTAATAGCTATGTGTGTAACATTCGTAAGTCAGTTACATGTTAAACTATTTTGATCATATTATGTAATATTTTAAAAAGTTAGTTACATTTATGAATATAACTGACTTTTACTATATAAGCCAGTACTTGAAACTGATGCTAAAGTCAGTTACATTCACAGATGTAACTGATTTTTTTTGTGAATAATTGATCGATTTGGATATTTTTTTCATTGTCTGTCAATTTAGGTGTGACATTTGTTACAAAAAATTTTCTTCAATTTGGTGTTTGTCTATTTGATATTAAATCTGGCAATTTTTTATCTGCTTTTTGTTTATAATTTTTCTTTGAATCTAGCATTTGATGTTAAATTTATTTTTTTGGAGGATTATAGGGTTTTGATGTTGTATTGGCATGTGGTTGTGTAACATTTCAAACTAATTTGAACTTTTATACATTATAAATTGTACGTCAATTACATTTTTGAAATGTAATTGATGTTTATATGTCTTATATAATAAAATTAAGTTACATTCACAAATGTAACTAAACTTTTTGTGCAATAAGTTACAATCACAAAATATAGCTGAGTCGGAAAAGGTGGAGTCCGGAGGAGGACTAGAAAGGTAGTCAAACCATCTCTCATATGATAGAGGGCAGCGAGAGCTGTCCAGGGGTGGTGACACCGGTCGCCGGAGATGAATAAGTTGGCTGAAATGATTTTTTTAAGTGGCGAATGTCTATAAAAATACTTGTTAGATATTTTTGGGATGCATTTCATGCGTTTCAGGAGGAGGAAACAGTAATGAAAAAAAGGTTTTGGTGTGAATCAAATAGGGGTAGTTTTGTATTTTTCATTTTTGCAATTTTGTAAAAGTCAACTAAGAAACCAATAATATATTGACACTTAATGGAGCTTGTGGTTGGGGCCTAAATAGGCTTGTCAATGGGTCGGGTCGGGGTGGACCCGGATCCGACCCGTGGCAAGACCCGATGGGTCCGGGGAAATGTGGACCCGGACCTGGACCCGTCGGGTCCGAGTCTGACCCGACCCAGATGGTTGACAAAAAAAAAGAAGTAAATGAATTATTAAACAATATCTAAAACAATAACCACTAACATAAAAAACATATTAACATAAACAATAAACATAACTAATTATACAAATATTCAAAACAATATTAACCTAAACAACATTCAAAACAATAAACACTAACATATTAATTAAAATAATAAACATAAATGATGCAACAAATTAATTAATTATACAAATTCAAATGTTAATAAGTTAATTATCCAAAACAAACCGACGACAATACATTACTAAGTTTATTACATATTAAACAATCAAGTTTTGCAAGTTGCAACATCAACACAATGAAAAAAATGTTATGATTATGATTTATGAACTTATGGATACAAACATAAGTTAAGTAAGAAATAAAATTATGTATAAACCAATACTAATAGTCATATAATATATGAGCAAATATTAATAAAACAATCGGGTCTCGGGTCCAACGGGTCAGGGCGGGGTGGACCCGAACCCGACCCGTTTGTTTGTTCGGGTCGGGTCCAACTCGGGTCGGGTCCAAATCGGATCGGGTATGTTACACGTATAATCGGGTCCGGGTCGGGTCAGGTCCGGGTCTAGACCCGACCCGTTGACAGGCCTAGGCCTAAATAATGGGGCATGTGCAGATGGACTCGTATATAAAAGAGTGCGCAATGATATGATGCGATCCATGCGAACCGCGTATGTACATCTCTTATTGAGATATATATGTCAATAAAGAAAACATATCAACTCATTGTAGCATATACCCCATTGGGCTATATGATTTCTTTATCGACACATATCTATCGAGGTAAATGATGTATATATGTGGTTCGCATGGATCGCATATTAATATTATTATTATTATTATTGTTATTATTATTATTATTATTATTATTATTATTATTATTATTATTATTATTATTATACACGCTCGCGATTAGGTGCGGCGAACTGCAGTGTGACCGCGACACGGGCCGTCCGATCACGGGTCCATCGCATCCGACGGTCGATGTGAATCGCACCCGACCGTCCGATGCGATGGACCCGTGATCGACGGCCCGTGATCGCTACCGCACCCACCGTTCGCCGCACCTAATCGGTTCCCTATATATATATATATATATATATATATATATATATATATATATATATAGGGATCCGATTACATGCGGTTTACGGTCGGTGCGGTGCGCGATCACGGGCCGTCGATCACGGGTCCATCGCATCGGACGGTCGGGTGCGATTCACGTCGACCGTTGGATGCGATGGACCCGCGATCGAACGGCCCACGTCGTAAACCGCACCGACCGCACACCGCACGTAATCACGACCATATATATATATATATATATATATATATATATGGTCGTGATTACGTGCGGTGTGCGGTCGGTGCGGTTTACGACGTGGGCCGTTCGATCGCGGGTCCATCGCATCCAACGGTCGACGTGAATCGCACCCGACCGTCCGATGCGATGGACCCGTGATCGACGGCCCGTGATCGCGCACCGCACCGACCGCACACCGCACGTAATCGGATCCCTATATATATATATATATATATATATATATATATATATATATATATATATATATATATAAATTATTACGTGCGACGAACGGCGGGTGCGGCCGCGACGTGGGCCGTTCGATCGCGGGTCCATCGCATCCAATGGTCGACGTGAATCGCACCCGACTGTCCGATGCGATGGACCCGTGATCGACACCACCCCCGCCGTTCGCCGCACGTAATCACCCCTATATATATATATATATATATATATATATATATATGAGGCGTGATACTCTGCGGACGTGCGGACGAGCTTCTTACGTGCGGATCCAGTGATGGCCGTCCGATTGTGAGATATCGAGTGGCAACCGTCCGATTGCCAGATTAGATGAGATCCAAAAAAAAAAAAAATGAAACCACTCAAAAGGACCACCAAGTACTGGACCGTCCGATTAGATGTGATCGGATGGTCCAAATCAAATGAATAAATACCCCCACATGCCTCTCTCTCTCTCTCTCTCGACTCTTTCTCAATCTCTCTGGACTCTCTCTGTCTCTCTCACGAAACCCAAACCCCCTTTGTCCACTGCGACCCTCGGCGACCACATGCGACAGTCACAACGTTCTCCGGCCACCAGCCACCCCCACTCCTCCCCGTGCTCGTCCACCACCGGCCACCCCCACCCAATCCAGGTTTTTATCTGATTTTTTTTCAGATTTAGGGTTTTCTTTTCAAATTTATTTTGAAGTCTAGGTTTTATTTGATTTTTTCAGCCATAGGGTTTTCTTTTCAGATTTATTTTGAAATCTAGGTTTTTATTTGATTTTTTTCAGTCATAGGGTTTTTTTTCATATTCTTTTTTGATCTAGGGTTTTTTTTTCAGATTTGTTTAACTTTGTGGATGCTTATTGAGGAAGGCATATGAAGCAAAAAAAAAAAACAAGAAGGCAAAAAAAGAGAACAACCGATTCAGGTATACATAAAATCCTTCTGTAGATGTTTGTTTTGAATTTTTATTTAAAGTTTCTCATCATCATTTGGGGTTTCTTTGATTCGCAATTCCTCTTAAATCGTGCACTTCTCATGAACCCCTAAAAACGAAATTGAATTCCATCGATTCTTTTTTGAAATTTTTGTATAAATCACTCTGTGTAAACATGGGACATCATTTTTCTGTGTATAATGATGTCCCAGCTATAAACAACCACCTTCTCACAATGTATAAATCACTCTGTGTAATCCATTTTCTGTCTTAAAGCCTGCACTGGAAAGCTTGTCTTTCGATTATATGTGGTCGTGGTTGCATTCTAGTGTGACAGGAAATCCATTTTGAAATACAGATTTTGATTGGATTATCTTTTTTTTTAAAATATAAATGGTTCCAAAACATGATAAGGTTTTTCTGCCAGGTGGACATATAACCAGTTCTTTTAGATCAACATTTTGTGGTTGTCTCATAAGTTGACCACTGAATAATATGTAAGCAAGAGAGTTTTTTGTTATAATTAATCTAAACAATAAAATCACCACATTATGAATGAATGTAACCAGTTCCCTTCCCTTTTTTTTATTTCGTATACTCTCTTATCTTCATGTGCCTTTGTAGTTTCCTATAATATCTCATAAGCAAGTAGATCTTCCTGTGGTTGCATCCAACTATCCACGCTTGGAGCTCAGAAAAAAAAAGTGCTTCTCATATGGAGCTAATGCTCAAATTATTTGTTTCCGAATAAGTATTGGATGTTTCTGTTTCATTATAGGTAGGACCATCTCTATCATATGAATAATTGTATGCTCCCCAAGTTCACTCTATTTTAGAGCTATCTTGTAATCGAGGATTTGATATTGGTTAAGATTATAGGCCAAGCATAGTAAGAAATATGTAATACTCGGAGATATGTGATACATAAGGTAAGTTTCCAAGTTGGCAAACCTTAGTGTGGATGCAATTATTTGTTTCTTTAATTCTGTTGACATAAACTAATGTGTAAAATGGGTGTAAGATTTGATGGCATCCTGTTTATGAATACTCACAATGGCAAATTCCCAGTTCTGAAATGTCATCTGTATGGGTGCAATCATGTTCCAAAATCTTATCCATATGGTAAAATGCGTTTAATAAAATTCAAAACTCAGTAAAGAAGGTATAAGATACACAGCAGAAACTAGAAGAAAATATTAGTAACATTGAAATAGCCTAAGCCACTGCATTCCTCATCTATTGGACTCCAAGTTCCCTATCATCTACTTGTTGGCAGGCTTTAGAATGGAGTCTTCAAAGGTTGATTTTTGTTAGCTTTCTGACTATCAAGAAAATAAAAAAACAATGATTTTTAGTTGTTGCTTATCATTATCTGGGCTATGGCTTATTTTTTTATAGCTCTCTAATTTACCATTGCATTACTACTGAGCATCTCTTTTAATTTTGGTAGATTTGGACGGACAACAAGAAATGCAGTTGCTTTGTTTTCTGCTTACGTCAAGTTGATACGGAGTTTGGACAGACAGCAAGAAATGCATGCGGATGATTTCCTACTGAAGGGGCTGGAGTGATTAGTTCATCAGCAACTCCTAAGGTGGAGAGACAAAATAAGATGCAAGTGGCTTGAGAAGTTTGATTTATAGGATATATCTTTGTATATATATGAGTAGACTAGAGATTGTAGTCTTGTAGAGGTACAACATATTATTTGTGTATTGCAAAGAATGTATGTGATTTGTAACTCAGATGAAGAGTTATATTAAGTATATAACATGAATTTTGGGTATTGAAATATTGGCTTCTATGTTAAGTCATGTTACATAATGCCATCATCAGAGAAAAAGCAGCACAGATGTTGCAATGTTTTATGTCAACATTCTTTCCAGATCAAATTTAGATAGCATGACTTGTTCAAAGCAAAGTGCAAAAACTATAGATGATGCATCCCAACTGTCTCAATGCCTCATCCACTCCATTGTTAGTAATCTGCATTTAAAAATTGTGGATAGTTTGTGAGTGAATTCAATTTGTGAATTAGGATATGGATGCAGGTCTAGGCAATGTTCGGTTCATTTAATGTTACAAAAATACAGTTCAATTTGGTATCACCTTGATTAATTCAATTTATTTGATTAATGGGCTACCAATTTAATATATGAATTGTCATGCATTGGTTACAATGGCTCAATAAAAATGGACAGAAGCACCAATGACAGCTTTCTTCCAATCTTACAAGTTTTAAATACAAGAAACCAACAACAAAACATCCTCACTTCTAACAGTAAAAACAGAGACTTGTTTCTGCAACCACTTCCAGATACAGCTTTGCTGCACAGAAATTACAGAAATCGCTCATCGGATCATGATTTTAGTTGATTTTAAGTGAAAACATATATAGAGTACACAATACAACCAATATACAACCTCCAAGCATCTGCTGCTCAAGAATCTTCCATCCATGTTCTTTCTCCAACTTTATTCTGCATGTCTTAACTGAGGTATCAACATTGTAGCTGCTCAGGCCACCTTGGGGGCCTTGTTTTTTAACACCAGCATATCTTCCTTTTGTCCAGATAGATACCCCATAACGTTCTCTGTGTGAGCTAACTTGGAACAAAAGAAAGGCATGAGGGGAAGGACTCTAAGGCTGCTGAGAGGGAATTCAGTGCAAGTGGTTGCCACACCGCCAGATTCAATTGCTGAGTTAGGAATCGTCTCCATTGTACACTGCATTCTCCTTGAGCCTCTACCCAATTCATATACATCAAATCAAGGGCATTAAACAACAGATAGAAGATGCTACATGAACAATATGGCTATCAGAATGTGTATATCAGAAGCCGGTAATCATGAAAAAAAAACTTTAAAGCTCATATCATCTCGTTTAACCCAGTACATGCATGTATTGCATCATAATCTTGAGGGCAAAGAAGATTCATTAAAAAAAAATTAAATCCAATCTCACATATAAAAGTTTCAATACAATAAGCCATAGGTAGCATCCATGGTTTTATATATATGGACCATTACAACACTCCAATCATGCTGACATTAAATCCAATCCCCATTAACTCAAAAGTCCTCCAAAACAACATATTCTATTAGACTTGGGAACTTTAGAAGACCAGTCCTCAGGTCTAATAAAATTAGATTGGGATCCACTAATCCCGTGTTATAATTAAAGGTTACAAGTTCTAATACAAAGCTAACACTATTCATTCCTTGACTATAACATTATCTAAAATGGTCAAAATTATGCCGATATTAAATCCAATCCCCGTTACATCAAAAGCCCTCCAAAACAACATATTCTATCAAACTTGGAAGCTTTAGAAGATACTGTCTCAAAAAATTCCTCATTCCATCTCACCTGAACCCTAGATAAAAAAAACCCCTAATCATCATAAACCCTATCATGTTTTGGAACCATTTATATTTAAAAAAAAAAGATAATCCAATCAAAATCTGTATTTCAAAATGGATTTCCAGTCACACTAGAATGCAACCACGACCACATATAATCGAAAGACAAGCTTTCCAGTGCAGGCTTTAAGACAGAAAATGGATTACACAGAGTGATTTATACATTGTGAGAAGGTGGTTGTTCATAGCTGGGACATCATTATACATAGAAAAATGATGTCCCATGTTTACACAGAGTGATTTATACAAAAATTTCAAAAAAGAATCGATGGAATTCAATTTCGTTTTTAGGGGTTCATGAGAAGTGCACGATTTAAGAGGAATTGCGAATCAAAGAAACCCCAAATGATGATGAGAAACTTTAAATAAAAATTCAAAACAAACATCTACAGAAGGATTTTATGTATACCTGAATCGGTTGTTCTCTTTTTTTGCCTTCTTGTTTTTTTTTTTTTTTTTGCTTCATATGCCTTCCTCAATAAGCATCCACAAAGTTAAACAAATCTGAAAAAAAAAACCTAGATCAAAAAAGAATATGAAAAAAAACCCTATGACTGAAAAAAATCAGATAAAAACCTAGATTTCAAAATAAATCTGAAAAGAAAACCCTATGGCTGAAAAAATCAAATAAAACCTAGACTTCAAAATAAATTTGAAATGAAAACCCTAAATCTGAAAAAAAATCAGATAAAAACCTGGATTGGGTGGGGGTGGCCGGTGGTAGACGAGCACGGGGAGGAGTGGGGGTGGCTGGTGGCCGGAGAACGTTGTGACTGTCGCATGTGGTCGCCGAGGGTCGCAGTGGACAAAGGGGGTTTGGGTTTCGTGAGAGAGACAGAGAGAGTCCAGAGAGATTGAGAAAGAGTCGAGAGAGAGAGAGAGAGGCATGTGGGGGTATTTATTCATTTGATTTGGACCATCCGATCACATCTAATCGGACGGTCCAGTACTTGGTGGTCCTTTTGAGTGGTTTCATTTTTTTTTTTTTTTGGATCTCATCTAATCTGGCAATCGGACGGTTGCCACTCGATATCTCACAATCGGACGGCCATCACTGGATCCGCACGTAAGAAGCTCGTCCGCACGTCCGCAGAGTATCACGCCTCTATATATATATATATATAGTCGAGTGATATCGTGCGGCTTCCCGCACGGTGCGGGAACGACGTCGTTCGTCCGATCGCGGGTCCATCGCATCCAACGGTCGATGTGAATCGCACCCGACCGTCCGATGCGATGAACCCGCGATGGACCCGTGATCGACGGCCCGTGGTCGTTCGCGCACGTTCCCGCATCGCGCACCGTGTCATTCCTCTATATATATATATATATATATATATATACAGTACATTTCTTTCTGGAAGAAAAAAAAACACTCTGAATTGTAAATACAAACTGCCTTTTGCCCCAGAATGACCGCATAAACAAAAGGATTTCAAACTTCACTTAAATAAGTGCTTTTTTTTAAGAAGACTTAAATAAGTGCTTTGAATCCTCAAAAAAAATGAAAAACCTCACATAGGCATCATGTCACAGGCAGTCTCATACTTCATTGGATGAAGTATACAATTTTTTTTTACGAAAGTGTTGTGCATTCTATCAACATTTTACTATGGTTATAATATCAAAACATTATCAATTTGATATTTTTTTGATACTTTCAATCTCATATTAGTTTATTGCTCAAGACAACCAATCATTCATCTTGATTAACCACATTCAGATACAAAACCACATTTAACAAGCCCAAATCACAGCTCTTTATCAGATTCCTGAATACTGAAGATAAATAAAACCCCTCAATTTTTTTTAAATTTTTTTATGTCAAGAATCCTAAAGCAACTTCAAAACAATTCTGGAAAAAAAAGCCACATCACCATCACATTCTTCTCTGACGCTCTATGAGATCAGTTCACTAAGGCCCTTCACTAATACATGGAACAGAATTAACTATACTGCATGAAATACTACAAAATCTCTTGTAACCTAGCAATTCAAACTCTGAATGTCAAGGCTTATCCAGCGTATTAGCATAAATCATAAAAAATCAACCTTATACATCATTATCTATCATGTGGGGATTCCTTAATGCCAAGGGCTTCGTTTTGCTGTTCCGCCTCCTCTTGAACTGCCCCCTGTGTTTCCTTTTGAACTCTGCAAATAATAGGTGAATCGAGTGACTCAACATGAATGTTTGGTTTGACAAAAAATCAAATCGAGGATTCATACCGATTTTGACTTCTTTGACTTCCCCTTGATCCTGTTCTTCGGGGATTTCAACTTGTAAATGCGTACCATCCAATGGTGTGTAGTGAATACCTGAAAGAATAATCAACAGCAGCCAAGAACGAAATGTGAATAAGTATTACAATACCATGTAGTAAGAACTCGAGATTAAATCCATTGTAACAACATTCTTTCCATTGTGGATGCAATAGAGTGCTGGTTTCTACATGGCAATAGCACTTGTATAATTGATCAGAAAAACAAATATGATTCTTAAATACATATAACAAATTTTTTGAGATGAACAAGATGTAAAACCCTTTCATGATCTGGAAAAGGAAGGATGAAATGTTGAAACATTTCAAATTTCTAACCTCCTCAAAGTGGGTGAGCTTGATATTTTTCCTGCCAATCTCTGTTCTCCTCACTCTATCAAAACCTTTACCATCTGTCTCCACAAACCTGGTATGTCGTCAAAAGTGGAACAACATGAACAATTAGTAAATCAAAAGAATTATCATTGAGAATATATGGTGGAGAATGTGATGATACCTATAATATGAAAGCTTGTACATGAGGCAGTTCAACATTGTTGGAGTGGCCTGAGAATCAATCCGGTATTGACCATCCCTCTATTTTCGATATCACCATGCCAATCAAGAAAGAAATGTATTTATTTTCAAAAACGGAAATCGATTAAATATTTACAAACTATGTATGCTGTGCAAACAAAAATAAGATGCATATGCTTCTAAGCACATGACCGCATGCGGTACCATTAAAAATATATGTATTTATATGTGCAGGTTGGTTTTGTCACTGAAAAAACAAGTTGCCAACACTAGGTGGAGATGCTAATACAAGGTCATTTTGAATAGGATATACTTAATCTAGATTAATGTGGATAGGTAAGATTGAGGTCTCCATCGACACAACTTTAATAATGAATAATGGCAGATATATCCAGACTCAGGTATAGCAACTCACAAGATAATCTGGTTCCTTGATGTGTGGAAATACCCCTCCTCCAATTCGAACCATCCATAAGAACTTATTAATATCATCGCTGGGATAGCCAACAAGACCTGAACATGGAAATCAATGTGTCAAAACAATCAAATTTATAAAGACATAAGCTTGTATCGAATGTTCTTGCAATGCAACCAACCTCCAAATACAACAAGAACATATTTGACATCAAGCGAGTCAAAGATCTCCCATGCTTGCTTCTCTGGAGAAGACATAGCTGTCCCAACAGTTGCAATGTGTGTGTTATTCCAAGTGTTGTTATCAACTATGACTGTACGATTAGCCATTGCTGTTGTTTGATAACCATAGTCCCACCATGATGCCACCTGTAAGAAGTATTAATTAAATGAGGTCCAAATTATTTAGGTATGTTACATTATCAAGTCATCCATATCACAGAAACCAGTTACGAGTCAACAGTTTATCCACAGACCTACACATTATACAGATAGCACTTCAACTTATAGCCACCCATCTCTTATTTGACATGGTAAGACAACATAAAGGGGAAAAGTGAAAAGGATATGAAACACAGTAGCCATACACGCTCTCTCAGGACCAACTAGAACTGCATAGTGTAGTCATCCTAAGATTGAATTTTCATGTCGCTATAGCAAGAATATGTTCTTCCTTGTAGGAAATAAGCAACACATTTGCTTCAAGCATCTTATTTTGAATTCTAGAAATAATTGTCATATATCACTAACAGACTTCAAATAGAATATGCTTTCCAAGATCACCGGCAGGAAAAAAAAATCTTGGTGATGTAGATTTGATCATGTTCCTCTAGAAGGAGAACTATTCTGCTAAGAAAAATCACACTACAAAAGATTCAGGCTTTCCTGTTATTAGATATTCCTCAAAATGAGGTGCAAGGGAAGCTTTACAATTCTAAATGAACCATTGCCAGATATATAAAATGCTGATCATCTGTGGCAGTTTGCCTCTGTAGAACACTGAGTCCCTTGCAACTAATCCTCAGTAAACGGCAAACTAGCATTTGTGTCCAGATACAACAATACTTGTTGGATCAAATTAAACATGCATTTACTTTTTTTTACAGATTTATTTGTTCCTAAAAGTAAATGCATCTTTGAACAAAAAAATGAGTATAATTGAATAACATGCATACTTGGTCAACAGAAATTCTAAAAAATTTCAGCGACATGAGTGCAGATGAAGTTATAGTTATTGGTTAAACTCAGGGTTTGGACATATTCTTTCATTATCAACAAATTTTGCTTACACAATTAATCATGGTATCAGCCAGTTGATTGAAAAACTGGTTCAAAGGTTAACAAGTGGGCCCAAAACAAGGGGTAGTAGGTGCCTTGTTACAGAGTGCATTTAATGTGACCTAGCTTTACTCCCTTTGGTTGCCTGGGTCACCTGCCCCAAGCATTGGTTTTGGTGGGTAAGACAGAAATCACTGGCATATATTTTCAAAAGACTAGAAGAGAAAGCACGTTTAGTCGGAACGAGCCATCTTCACATAAGCAAAAGACAAAAGAAAGACAAAGCTATTCTTTGCACGGAGATTGAAGTTGACTGTTTACGAAGGACGCCCCTCTTGAGAAGACATGTTTGGCCTTAGTTTTGGCAACCCAAAGGTAGAGACAAACCATGCTTGTCTGTATTTTTGTAAGAACCCCCACCTGACACAAACCTTAGGAAAAAATAGATCCTTCTTGATGTTCCGCACCTAGGAGATAAGATTGTTTATACAGCTTATTACCATTAAAAAAAATTAAACAAGTTTACACTATGTTAATAAAAAGTTGCATCTCAGGATTTTAAAGAAAAGTTCTTGGTGGTAGACACTAGACTCGTACCTTCCATAAAAGAAAGAAGGAAAATTCTGTTTAGAACAGAGATAGGAAATTGGATTTTGCCAAAAATCTGATTTTATCTAAAAGCTGTTCAAATGGTGGCCATGTTAGATTCCACATTTAAAATTAGGTTTTGCTCAGAATCTATTTTTGTTAAAAAGGTGACTTTCCATGGCATTAAAAAAAAAAGTTTCAAAAGGCAAACTAAAATTTGATTATTTTAAATAAAGTTGGTCTCATTGCCATGTTTGGTGCGGCTTTTGCACAAATCCGATTTCAGAAAAGCAGAATCCATCCAAAAACAGAACCATATCTTACAAAAATGGAAAACACATTTTGCTGCCTTTTGAAACTTGGATTTAAGTGGATTCGGAATTCCACAGAAGAGGTTCCAATTTTTTTTAGAAGAATTGAAAATGAGATTTTTTTTTACAATTTTCAGTTTTACTTTGCCTTCAAAACAGTTTTTCGCATAAGTTATGAAAATCAACTTTTCCACAAAATTAGATTTTAACCAAAAGACATTTTTCAAAAGCACAACCAACCATGACCCCCTTTTTATTGATGGCTACTCAGACAAGGCTTAATGTAGACCTTCTGAAAGATAAGGTTATTAGTAAGAACCAAGCATGGCTTCTGTTCCTCCCCGCCCCCCAAAAAAAAAGGACTTTCATGAAATTAAATACACTTATTGGGGGGAAGAACTATGAAAATATAGATCTCCAAAAAAACCAATTTGAGAAAATCTAACTTTCCAAAACAAAGTCCATGTCATACCTAGAACAATTTTAGATTAATACAATATCTAAAAAGCATAATCAACGCTTCATGGCATATTGGGTGCACAACAGATTGCCATAATTATCTTGAGATGCTTTTTTTCAAGTAAAGGGTAGACTAGATACCACAATTCATTAAAATTGGGAACGAGTCAATTATTACAACAAAAGGAAAAGAAAATCCAAGCCGGACGGTAGCAGAGGGCACTACCATCCGGAGATGGAAATACACCAAAGCACCTACACTCCTCAAAAAATAGAGAACGAGTCAATTATCTTAAGGTGTTACTGAGCATGAAAAGAAAGATGGGAACAATGAACAGCTTACCTTATCATCCACCTCAGTATTATGGCGTAACCATGCATAGGCTTCACGAAAATCATCAAAAACATGCAACCCATCGTGTGAATGGGAAGTTAATACAATAGAAGGTGCAGAATAAGCTTCTGCTGCTGCCCATACACAATGAACCTACAAAAAGAAAGGGACAATCATAAATGGAGAGCATATACGAAAAAAGGGAAAACTATATAAACAACAAAAGCAAAGTAGGAACTATATATAAACTAAAATAATTATCTGGAGTACTGTGCTCCACAATTCAATTCCTTCATAAAAAAATAGGTGCTCGAGTTTCCTGCTCCATAATTAGGCGAACCATGAGCCATTAATCATCAGCGTACACATGGGGAAAGAACTGAGATGTATAAAGCCAACAATGATTTAAGAGGCTCTCTCACTATACACATTAGTGATACATATTTAGATATATGTACATTAATTTATATACATACATATTAAATATATGTATTCTGCTCAAGGATGAGACATTTTTAACAGCTGAAGCGCCAAATAGGGGGTGGGAAATCATGTTTATTATTTAGACAGCATCTATACATTTTCTTTTTAATTTCCCAAATGAGCATCAGAAAGAAGGAATTTAAAAGAAACCCCCCAAAAAAAAATCCCAGAGAAATTTTCACATATGCTAATAAGAAATTTCACAGAAGTTATTTGAATTGTTTCTTGATTTCATGTCCACTGACGTGTTTCAATAAATTTAATTAAATTGTTGCCAAATTTTTCTTGGTGATTCATCTTTGACTGTGATGCAGCTCCCAATTCTAAGCGTGCATACTGAGATCTGTTAAAATGTATCACCTGGGGAAACGTTGCCTTCCAAGATAAAATCAACACACACTTTTTGGAAGCAATGATGTCAAATTTCTTAATACTATATATATAAAAAAAATTCATACAATGAGATTCCTTGATTCTAACAATATCCTTTCAAATTTTGCTACTCCTGAACATCTAATTTTATCCCAGATGCTTTGTTATGTCTTTTACCTAGCTACTTCGAGCTCTGCTCTTAATATGATGGCTGCCTATATGATGAAATTTTCCAATAAGTTCAGGTGGTATATGATCATTACACAGAACTTGACAATCATACCTTCAGTTCACTCAAAAACCTTCAGATAAATCACACCAAAAATTTCTCTATCTCACCATTTTTTTTCATTTGGACAAAGATTTACCTAAAAGCATTTTTTGAGTCAGATATGACGGAGTCCTCTTCACTTCCCTATTCTCTTGACTATTTTTGACATAATCTGTGATTCTATATTGGGTTGTGTACTTTTAACCTAAGAATCTGTGAAATTTCTCTGTAAAGTTCAACATTCTACTGCTCCTGTTTATGCATAGTTTGTAAAAAATCCAATGTGGATCCCCATCTCGAACATAGGTGGTAGATTCAACCAATAGATGAAAACCTGATCCAGAAAGCATTACATTAAAGGAAATACTAGACATTTCTTTTTAGGTAAGTGCAGATAGAACTTACAGTGCCTTTTCATTTATTTTTTTGAGAAAAATGAGTCATCTTATTAGAAAAGAGTTACCCCGAAAAAAGAGAAACGAGGGATCTCCGTACAATATATCAAAAGATAAGAGAAATATAAAATAAAGAGAGATGTATCTCTAGGAAAAAGGAGAAATTCCCCAGAAATTAACCCCAATCTTCACCTACCGAACCAAAAATTCCCAATAATTGTAGATGGTGTAACCACTCCTAATACCAAGATTACCCCATCTCTTAGACTTGAAGAAATTGCTGGCCAAGTGTTTTCCAAACATGGAGCATATTGTGTTCTTTTACATAATAAAAAAAAGCAAATGCAGGATTATTAAATAATAAACAATGAGGCCCATCAGAGAGAGAATGAAAAGTTATCAGTACATACCACATAGAAGCCACCCAATATGACGAGCAGAAGTATAGCAACAACAGATGCCTCAAGTGGCAAAACCAAAAGCCTCTTCTTCTTCTCATGCTTAGGTTTAATAGCAACCTTTTCTATAATTTCCTTTTCTTTCTTCCTGTTCTTCTTCGAAGGCCGTTCCTTCAGATTGTCTTCAGTTTTATCACTAGAGTGTTTCTCTGGCTTAACATCATTTGGAAGATCAGCACTTTCAGGGTTGGTATCCCCTGCCTTGAAAATTAAAAAGACAAGTGAGATTGTTAATCCAGGGGCCAGTAAACAATGTCTTGGATAATCAAATAACATATGACATCTTACACTAGAATCAGTCGTCCTCAGTGCTTTAGGTAGTTGAAATTTGATTGATCGAGTGAAAACATCAAAGGCTTCAGAAAGAGCAATTCCCGACAAAATGCAAGCAGCGGGAGCAAGTACAAGCATAAGACGCACCTGAATATTCAGAAGTGACACAATCATGACCAGAATAATAGAAAAGTTTGTGAGAAATTTAATCCACTTCCAAATGATTTCTTACCATGACACCAGAGAAATATGCTGATGTTACTATATATAAGACCACAAAGGAGCTAGCATCAGATAAAGGTAAAAAGCATGCCTGCCCAACAAATGTGGAACATGTCAGTTGATACAATGACGTAAGCAAATCGTTTAATTTTCTTTTTCACAACTTTCTGCAAAATGTGGCAGTTTCCAGTCACAATACTTTACGATATCTGGGAATGAATCACGAAAAGCAGTCATATAGGAAATGCCAAACAAAATTTGTATCACAAACACTAACACTATCATCCATGGCATGGAAGCTATCTCCCCGATCCGACTTCTCCGTGAGGACTCTGTATGGAAAGCTCAACAAGAATCCCTCCCAATGTTTCCCCACTAGTCAGTTTGAGTATCTCATTAGGGAAGCTCTTGCGCCTGCGCCTTTAAAGATCCATTGTTTCATGTGGTTACTCACGCTTGACAAAGTCTTCATCAAGGTTAATAGGTTAAAATGGGCACACAATGGTAATGGTAGTTGCGAGTTTTGCAGTTGAAAGAAAAAAAACAAGGGAACATCTCTTCTTAAAGACTCTTTTAGTGTAAAGTTATGAAAAAAGGCGGGCAAGACTCTTGGATCCCATTGATCTTTCAATAAGCTTTAAGGAATGTGTCGATGATTCCAAAAGAGGCACAAGAGAGGTGATCGAAGTAATCTTGCTAAATTCCAATAGTTAGTCCGCAAGTGGTTTGTTGGGGCATTTGGATGACTAGCCATGATGTATTTTCCAATACAAGAGGTTCTATTTGAAAAATACTTGAACAACAATATCTTCAATTCTAGAGATTTGAGTCATTATAATATGAGAGTGGATAACCCATCTACCATTATGGGAAACCTTTGACGATTCGGTGGCATTTACGAAGGGGTTCTCCTTCCGTTAAGATCCTCTCCTATATAGTATTTTCATTTGCTTTAATTTAACATTTTGAATGGAGAACCATCATCTCCTTTGTAAAGGAGCACCCCTTTTTTTGTGGGTAAAAAAGAAGAAAACTATTTTCTAGGGCACCTACATCTTCTATTAAAAAAAAACTACAATATTCCAACTCTGTTGTGTTAGAGGGAGGCCATTTTTTATATAAATGCTACAATCTTCCAATAAAAAAGGTTCAGAATCATGTTTCTTTGAATAAAGTAAATTTGTGTTGCAAAACTGCAGAACAGTTGAAGCTCATTTTGCACCCATAAGTCAGTGAATTAATTTGCATTACACTAGTTCACGATCGTTTGCCAATTTTATATTACACCAATATCAATGATGCATAAGCAAGTTAAAATGTATATCCAAATTTTCAGAGTTTTTCCTACCAGAAGAATAAGCTATCTCAGATTTATGCCTAACTAAATAAAACATTACACAGAAAATCAAGTCATTAAAAAAGAAAAAAAATAAAGTAGAATCAGGGATACAAGGGCCATCAGTTGTTACTTACAATGATACCAGCTGGAACCAAAAATGCCAGAACATTGATGTCCATAAAATATGATGGCCAGGTTGGTGGTTGATGCTCACTCACACTTGCAATAATGGGTATGTACTTGCTTGCATATGTCCTGTCTCAAGTCTGAAGGGTGAGGATGATACTAAAATCTCTATTGTCATATAGCACAGATTTATCAAAAGCAAAAAAAAAAAAAAATGCAAAATCATAATTTTGTCCAAGTGAACCCAGCTACTGGCGAGCAAACAAACGAAAGATACATCTACACATACACATTACTAAGAAACTCAAGATGGTTACTTAGTCAAGAAAAAGAAAAGGAACATTGATAATGGCACTTGCAATAGAAAGAAATTGTGCTTACGGATCAAGGAGACTCAGACTGCGACCACTCCATCCTTTTGTTGGGCTGGAAGCTACCAGTGCCACAAGTACTGCTATAA